>JARJEB010020270.1:0-10618 GCA_030264535.1 Liometoxenus newtonarum | reverse complement strand
TCTTACAGTTTATCCGTGTTTATAGTATTTTAATCAGTGACGTAACCAGAATTAGTTCTTGGGGGGTGCAGTCGTAGGAAATAAATTATAAATAATACAGCCAGCAGGAAGCAAATAATCAGTTAATTATATTTATAAAATAAATCATAAATCAAATACTAGGTTATTTCTGAATAATCTATATATAAAAATTGGAAATTTTGGGGGTGCAATTGTACTCTTGCACCCCCCCCCCCAGGGTTCGCTAGTATTTTTAATAGACACTTTTGAAATATAATTGACACCTGTCAGAAGCAATACTCATTCGGAATTAAATCCGAAACAATTATCTGGAACGATACTTTGAAACATGAGAGAAAATAGAAATTTATTGCTTTTCATTGATTTTGTTTATATGAATTTACTGCCATTGGAAGTTTGTTGTTGGCAGTTGGGAACAACTGGAAAAGGCAAGTGTTCGTGGATTTAGAAAAAGTGTGGTTTTGTTGGTTAACCGACTCATTACATGTTTGCGTTTAATTTATCGCGAACATTTTTCCCGTCGTAAACATACACGCGGCGCCAATTACGTTAGGCCACGTTTTATTTGGACGCTTGCACGCTATTAATGATTTAAAAAAATGTGAGCGCTCAAAACCCAAATAGAACGCAGCCTTATGTGCATATATGCAATGGCACATTATGAAACTGTAAAAGCGAACGGAGATATCTACCGATTGCGTTTCTGCGTAAATAAATCGTAGCTTTGTAAAGATCAGATTACTCTTACTTATTTACAAATGAAAACCGTCTTTTGAATATAACATCTGCATATTCAGGACCGCACTTTTTTAATCTACTATTTCAAGAATTTCTTTCAATAAATTGACTGAAATGATCGAAAAGAAGAGAAAATTGCAAAATTAATTTCGTGCTTCATGCATAGGAAAGGAATTAGTTTCATTTCGAGTAACAGTATAACAAGTTGTATTGGTACGTGTTCAACTCTTGCATATATTGATTGGGATTGGAATAGTGCCTTAGCGATGGTGATCAGAATTTATTTCAGTAAAGATTTCACGATTAGCTCCAGGGTTTAATACTTTTTGAATTATTCTCAACGTCTAACGTACTTACCTTGCTTCCAAGTTTCGAAAATTGTTCTTCGTGCTTCGTGACTGAAACCCATCAGCACGATTTAGGTACTCGGCAATGAAACAGGGTGTAAAACGGGTAAAGGAAACGGAAGAAACGAATAGGAATTTTGGGAGTGGGTTCATACTATCGTCATTTATTGCGAACTCGTACTTTGGAAAAAGTCACGAAATTTTTTATTGCTTCTGGAAAATTACGTGACCTTGAAGAAAAGGAGGCAAATCATAAACTTGTATGTTTAATATATAGTTGAAATGATGATAAAATATATTGTATCCTCAATTTTAGAAATAATTCAAGCTGTCACCAGGCAATCATAGAAATCACAGCAAAATTCATAGGCGAAAACATAAACGGAAAGCATCAATTTTTTTTATCATTTATTTAATTGTCATTCGCAAGTGAATCTTTGACCGGAATGAATTTGCACTATTGATTTCATGATTTCAATTCACTTCAATTTGATCCATCTGTCCATCCAATCCGTTGTTGATTCAGACATTTCGCAATTGTGCAATAATCTCTCTTTTCGAAACACCTATACGAAGTGTGTGTGTGTGGATGTGAAGCGTCCAAATTAACAATTAGAGTGTGGGAAGCTAAATTATTGGGCTTGAATAAACAATACGTCAATAAACACATTCGATTGTTATTTCATATTGTTGAGTTTCACTACTCTTTGGTCAGCACAACACTCTACAGGGTGTGTATAAATTCGTGATACAGCTTCTGGTAGTGTTCTTCTTTGGACAATTCTGAAGAGAAAATCTTTATACGAAAATGTTGGTTTGGCCTTCATGAGCCTTCTGGAGCCAATAAAAGAAAGGTACATATTGCAACGTTGTAATAAAGGAGTATCACTTGTACTTCCCCTACATAATAAACTTCGTAACTAAGGATAAGGATGATCAATCAAAACAGTAAATGTCAAAAACTTAAATTGCGAATAAACGAAAAGCCGATTACGTAAATGCCAAATCATTTTCTCTTAAGAAATTGTGTTTCAGAAATGTTAAAAAACCAGGGTTTTTAAAGTAAGCCATACTTAGATGCATTCGAAACTTCATAAATGTTTCGGCATTTTTTAATGAAAGCATTATATGCAATAACATTCGAGGAAATTACTAATTTCTTCGCCGAAATTTTCAACTTCGATAGCCTCGTGAGTCCAAACGAAGGCTAATCAAATATTTTTTATTAAGATTTCCCCTTCAGAATTGTCTAAAAAAGAACACTACCAGAAGTTCTTTGACGAATTTATACACACCCTGTATACAAAATAAGCGATCGATTTACTCAAATTTTCTCAGCCTCAGATGATGCTTCAACTTTTGAGGTGACATTCATGGTAAGACAACATTCTTGTTTGCTTGCCATGATGCTTTTGATGCTTACATTGGCCTTATCCATCGTTATATCTACAGAACTTGCAATGTCAAGCCAATAATAAATCCATAATCGGGCATTACACGTTTAGAGTCGAAATTACCTTTTATGTCGCATCAAGTTTACTAGTTCTCGTAATCGATGTTATAAAATAGTCATTGCCAATGGTAATATCAAGTACACTCTGAACGACGTAAAAGTTGGACATGGACTTAGCACAACATCTACGTGGCTACTGCTTACATCGTTCTTACATCTTCTCAATCACATTTTATATTGTATTGCGTATTGTATTATTTTGTAAGACAAAACTTTATTGTCACAAGACAATACCAGGCACCATGCTAGAAGTACGAATTCCAATACAATGTCTTCGTTGCATAACAGAAAACGATCATAAATTTCATCAGTTTCTCGGGTCACATGAATTTATAATACTTATGCAAATTGTATAGAAATGCTTATCTATCTTGCATCACCGACGAAGTAGATTCAATTTATTCACTTGAAAAATATTTATTTACATTTTGAATTTTGATTATTACGAAAACAATTTTTGGATGACAAAAAAGCAGAATATTAATGTATCATGTTTTAAATTTCAGGAGCCACCAGGGAAATAGGTACAGCGTTGACAAGAATTTGCCTCCGACACAAAGCAGTTGAAACACGTATGAAAACATTTACCAGGTAAAAATTATTTATTTAGATATTCGATTTCGTCTATTTTATATGATTCCTTAATGTAATTTTTATTGCATTTATTGCATGGATGAAGAAGGGATCATGTTCGTCGACTTCTTTATTATTAGACGTGATGTGTTTACTTTCTAAACCTAAACGAATGCAAAGCTTGCATTCAGCACTTAAAACTTAAAAGTTATATTTATTTACATGATGCTTCGTATGCGTATCTGGAATGAGAAAACGTTAATTATACATTAATATCACAAACAAATCGCTATTTTTGTAATTTACGATGCACACAGCACACACTCGCTGCATCTTCATGTTCACAAGTAGATTAACGAGTGCATTGATTTCCAGCGCAATAATGGAATGCCTAGTTTTGCCATTACAAGAAAAGCTGGAGGATTGGCGCAAAACAGTGATGAATTTGGACAAGGATCATGCAAAGGATTACAAACGTGCTCGTTCGGAATTAAAGAAACGCTCGACGGACACGTTGCGAATACAAAAGAAGATGCGCAAGGGTGCCGGCGGCGACTTGCAGAAACGACTCGAGTATGGGCTGCAGGACGTCACGGAACGCAGACAGCTGTTGGAAGAGACTGAAAAGCAGGCGGTACGTGCCGCTCTCGTCGAGGAACGAAGTCGATTTTGCATTTTTGTCGGAATGCTCAAGCCTGTCGTGGTATGAGATGAATAATTTGCACATCTATTGCGTGGTTCTGATTTAATTGTAAGTATTTACCTTGCGCTTGCTTCCTTCTTTCAGGATGAAGAAGTTGCGATGCTTTCGGAGCTGTCGCGGCTGCAAGAAGTCGTCGTTCAATTGGAGAAGCATACAGCTGATCCGTCCACATTGCCGCCAGCTAGCGAACAAGTGATTGCTGATTTGAAAAGTTCGGATAGTGGATGGAGCTTCCAAACGCCACCATCAAGTCCATCGAGTCTCGGCAGCCGCAAGTCTTCCATGTGTTCTATCAGCTCGTTGAATAGTTCATCGTCTGGTAGTTCAAAATCGCCAAGTCATCCGTCGCATTGGCATCGCTCATTATCGCAGGTAAATGAAACTGAGTCGAGTTAACAACCGATGTATAACAAACAGGTGGTACTATATGTGATGTGTGTTTAGCTTAGAACTTCCTTTCGTTTCTAGCAGAAGAAGTTTGATGAAGCATGAATTTATTTTCGTTTTTTGATTTTCGTTATTATTTTGTAACGTAGTTGATGTTGTTATGTTATTGTTGCACACAGCCTGTAGGACGTAGTGGCACAGTTCGTTTGCCGTCTGTAAGCAGTCGAGATTCAGGATTTACGTCTCAGGATACTTTATATCCCAGAGCACCTTCATCTCTAAGCGTTGCACAGGTAAATGATACACACTGTTCAAAAAGAACGGCAGCCCCAACATAATTGACAACGTTTTATTGAACATAACCAAACTTATGTACTATTATGTGTATTATCAGGTTTCAAATATGTCCGAACATAGTGGAAACAGCAGTAGTTCAAGTACTCCGTGCACGCCTTATCCCCCAAGCACAACCGTTCCTAATTCAACATCGACATGGCCGAATCTCCAAGAAACACTGCAATTTGAACGAGCTGCATCAGCCATCATCGGCGACCGGCCCCATACGATTTCATCAGGTAAATCATTTCATCTCCTCCCTTCATCAAACAATCACCATCATTAAACATCTCGCGCACTCATTTATAGCATATGAAAAAGGCCATCAAAGACCTGCGCTTACAGTGTACACATTCCAAGCACCGGATCAGAGCCTCTCACAGCCGGTGTCACCTGTGACATCGACAACACCCACTGAAACCAACATAGTGCCGCCGAGTAGTCCAGCACCATCAGTGAAATCATTAAACAAACCGCCCTTGCCCACACGCTGCTCATCCTTGGAACGTCCGTCCGTGCCGGCAAAAACCATCGCTGGTATGTCAGCCGTTCGTGTTTTACCACCAACAACGGTGTCTGCTCCCAGCGATGCACAACACAAGATCGTCAAACCGTCGTCACTGCCTCCACACATCGCCAAAGGTGATATGCCGCATTTACAACTACAAAAATATCTAATTCTAACGTGTGTTTCATTCGTATTTTTCGCAGCAATTCCGCAGCCCACGTATGTAAATATGCACGAATTGGCTAGTATGGCAGCCAGCAAAGCTCAAGAAATGTCATTACCGCCACCGCCGGCCGAATTGACAGCTGCACAACCTCCAGCAACACCAGTCGCCGTCGAAGGTGAAAGCAGCAATAGCGAAAGCTCGTTGGAATCATCGAGCGGCTATGGTAGTCAGACAACGTTTCCAACTGTTGATTGCGACTCATTACACCTTCAAGAAGGTATGAATTCATATATATTTTGTTCTTCTCCAGTTTTTCTATGTGTTTATTGGTTGTGGGCACTGTTTGTTTTATTCATAATTTCTCATCCAAGAAATAGGTGTTTGTTCTTGTTTGTCTTGTACATGCACTCTTTAATTTCGTTTTCAAAACTCGAATCTAAACTACTTTAAATCATTTCAAATGTGTTGGTGCATGCCGTGTACTTAGAAATATGTGTGCTTAGATTTAGAAGCCATGAAGTTCTGCACTCTACCCCGACATATTGGTAGTGACCCTTCAGGGGCACCACGACGTCGTCCTCTCTCTATGACAGGTAATTAAATTTTATGTAGTAGATCATTAATGCCGCGGTAATCGTTAAATTTAAAGACGAAACAGACGAGTTTTTCTGCCAACCAGAACTTTGTACTATTTATTTTGCTTGCACGTGTCATTTTCAGTTATTAATTTATTATTTATCTATCACCCTCCTATGCGTCTAAACAACCACAATTTAATAATATACGTACATTTTAGCTGTTTATGGTTGTGGTACGTTGAGAGGATCATCGACCTTAATGCGTCGCAGTTCAATGCAAACGAATAAACCCCCACCGCCCATAAGACGCACCGCATCAATTACCAACACTAACAAGCCTTTGACGCCGGTTAGTAGCGTCGAAAATTTGCCGCCACCCCCTGCATTTTTATTAGAACCGAATAAGAGTCCCCAACAGCAACCACCACCGAATCCTGTGGGCATAAATGTGGCCGAGACTATAAAAGCACTCAATGGTATGACGCATTAATAATCGTTTCGTTCATTATTCTTTATGTCTCCTCTTCGAAATTGTGTATCTATTGCAGAACAAAGGCACACACCTGCGAGCCCAAGTGCCGTCCGTCGGATGTCCGCCTCTTCGCAGTCGATTTACAGCACCGGTTTGCAGCTCCATCAACAAATGTCAGCGTCGCAACAGTCGTTATACATGACGGGAAGCCCGCATTCGGCCGGTTCGCAATCATCGTATAGTAATAGCTCCCAACCGAATCTACAAAGTCCCATACTCAGCTCATTCCAAACGAATAACTCGAGCAAATTGTCATATCTATCCCAATCGGGCGGTGTCATTTACGCGCAACCATCACAATTAGTACCTGGTAGTCCCAGTTCTGTACGTCGTATGACAAGTATTCGATCGCAAAGCGCCGAAAGACGACATGAAGGTAAGATATTAAATACATTCATTTGGCGTTATATTCTAAATTTGTTGTATTGTAGGTCCAGGTGGTGTTGGGTCTAATTTCATAGCAGCCTTAAGTGCGAAGTTGGTCCCGAATTTAAGTCCGCGTACTGCCCGCCGTCATAGTGAAGATCTCCACCCAATGAGTCCACCAATACATCATCATCATCATCATCGTAAAGGCCCAGGGCAAAGCTTTCTCGATTCACTCAACGCCAAACTATCGAATCAACATATCAGCAATTTGCCACAGACGCAACTCAAAGCGTCCAAAATTAGACAGATCATAAACAGTCGGGCACAAGTAAACAATTTCACTATTTACTTACTGCAAAAGAGGCAATAATAACACTGTATTTTTTATTTTACAGCCGGATCCAAAATTATGTCATGAATCGTTGATGGATCAGATTAAACGCGGAGCAACGTTGAAGCGTGCAAAGATAATAAACGATCGATCTGCACCAAAGATTTATTAGCAGATAGAAAGGAACGAAAAGACTTAACCAACCAACTCGTCAATTGACGTCTATAAAATGATTTAGGCTTAGATAGTAAATAAAATAGGTAAGGAAACACAAAGCAAATAAACTTTCGACATTTATCAATTACTGTTGTCAAGTTAACAATAATATATGATAATTGTATTTAAAGAAAAACCAAATCTAAATCTTGGGTACGGTAACATTTTTGGAAACTTGATGCTATTTGTAGCTAGCGATTGAATATTATGTGCACAGGTAGAAAAAAGGCTCAGAACTTTGCGATTCAGTAGATAACATAATCAATTACATTCCTTTTTGATGCATTTAAAAAAGTTACAAGAAAACAAAATGGAATTGTTCAAGGAACAATTCTTTTGTATCACTTTTATATAAAAAACAAACCTGAAGTACAATTATATGTTTTGTTCTAACAAACTTTATACTGGTGGAAAAACAAAAACTGTGTTGAAAGGAAACTTAGTTTCAGTGGGTTAAAAAGAATTCAAACAAATATCGCTTTGTTCTAAGTCAAATTTGATGCATTCAAAACGTCCATAACACAGTAGCATGTACATGTACACCTGACTGAATATTATTTTTGTATTCATCTTACATATTTAGCTGTTAGTCTTGTTGAATAGTAAATCGCATAAATAAATACATTTCACTCCTTCCTCGTACATTTTAAACATTAACATTTTAACCATTTAATAAGGTATTATATAGATATAAACATATAACATATAAAAATTGTTCAAGTTCGAGTATTATTAGTAGGTTTATGAAAAATCATGCGATATTATTGCTATTGCTGATTGCATAATTTAATATTACAAGTTGTACATATTTTTTCAATTATTGCAAGCGCAATCTAACAATTTGCAGTTTGTACATTATAATATTGTACAATGTACATAGGTTTTTATTTATTTTGTTTCTTAGGTTTTTGCATTACAATTAACTAGACGATTATAATGATGTATAATTAAGATAGATACATATGTTAGTGTGTAATTCAATGTATATAATCGATGTGTTCGAAGAAGACATGTCCATTTTTGTCGATAACCACCGATATCAATAGAGGCGATTTAGCTTACCGAACAAATAAATATACATATGTGTTATTTCAATAAACAGTTGGCCACAATATGATAATAATTTATGTATTTTTCTACATTCTACAGATTTGTTGAGAAATATGTATTTTATAAGTTTTGTAAGATTTGTAAACAAATCATACCTACACTTTTTCCCGTCATGTATCTCCACCTTCGTGATGTCAGAAATAATCGCCTCCATTGAATTTGTATGGTCATGTAGAGTTTCTTCTTCTTTATTTCTTGCATTAGCGAAGCGCCCAACTTATTTCTATAAATAAATGAACAGTATTTGCTTATGTTTGTGTTGTGTACTATGGTAATGAAAATAAACGAAAACATAATACAAAATAAAGAAGATGATTGGTATTTATTACAAACTTATCCGTAGTACAACTGGTGGTTCTCAACAATTTACAAAGTTACAATGTAAAAAAAAACCTAAGAGTTAAGATAACGTAATGTAAATGAACGTAACGTAAATGAACCAAAATGAAAAACTACTATTAAACAATCAAAATCCTATTTCTACGATTTTGGCGTTTAAATTGGAGGACTCTTGACCATTAAAATCGAAATTGTCAACAAAAAAAATATTCAAAGTCATTTTAACAAATAAAATTGCATTTGAGAAAAACACTACTTCGAATTGCTACATTAATTAACACGCTTGCTTATCTTACTTATATTTTGGTTATACATAAAAACAGTAATTCAGAAATGTTTTATCAATTATTAAAATATTATCTCTGGACTGCTCAATTCCTTTCTCGCTTTTCGAATGCAAATTTGAATTTTCCATGCGCCACCAATTTTACTTTTTCTAACAGTAATGGAAGAGTCCGCTTTAAGCTTCGTCTCATCCTCAGCAGCATTATTGACGCACTGAAATTCTATAGCTTGAAAATCATTAGTATCTTCTTTAATAAATTTAACAACGCAAATATATTTCTCGCTTGTGTCAATAGCAAGTACAGATTGAGCGGTCCAAAATAATAGTCCATTGTCGATGTGTCTCCTGACCCAAAACATTTTTTTGTCGTACTCGATAATGGAAACTGCAATTTGATGTGAAGCCAAAAAGGTATTGTTCTTTACAATAATTGATTTATGAGCTGAATTGATATGTCCCTGAAGTTGAGAACTTTCCAATTCGGCTTTGCAATTCGTTGCTTTGCAAACAACTGCTTTGAATTTGCATTTCGACAAATGCGTTGCAAAATTTGACAAAATAATCATTTCAGGACATCGTAAGTTTTTGCATTTTGCTGAAACTTTCTCCAATAAGTTTTCCATTATATAGTTACGTGTATTGCCATAATTTTGTTGACAAAATGGGCATTTTGTCATCTTCTTTTTGCAGTCGGAGCAAACACTATGGCCAGTGAGACATTGATAGATTGGTTTGCCCAAATACATGTTGCATATTGGGCATTCGAACTCTTTCAGTTGAGTCTCGTTCCTAAAGTGGAATAATTTGTGAATCAATTATTGAAATAATAATAAATATTACATACAATAACAAAGCATGTACAGCATGTACACTTACATTATACTCGACATCATATCGAAGGTGTTATTGTTGTTACGGTGTTGTTATCAAAATTTTCTAAGCACTGAGCACTGAGATTGTAATACAACAACAGTGAAAACAAAACTGCACAATGAATAAATAATAAAACAATGAGGATTGCCAATACCAACATAGAGCAACAGGAGATAACTTCAACAGCAAGGAGCTAAGGAAGGCGAACGACGAAGAGACCACGAAGAGACGAAGGCGGAAGCGCAAGAAAACTGCGAATTGCGACGCGACGCTGCTACCATGGAATGGAAAGTGGAAAGGAAAGACGCCAACCGACAACGCCACCAAAGCGAGGCACAGTTAACACCACAAATTAGTCAACCCGCCGTGAACACTGAACGGTGAACCGGTAAACGCCCGACTGCGCCCGACCGATGCTATGCTGAGCATGCGCATGCGCTAATAGTTTGATGAGCGTGAAGGTATTTGAACTGATGGAAATTTGCGCTACAGCGCTGCTGGGTTGATGGTGAATGGGTTGATGGTGAAATGAGATGAAGCACAGATCATAGACTAGAATAGATCGGTAACTCTAGGTATTTTTATCGTAGTCAAATTTAGTTCATACTCAACCTACTGTGAGCGCTACGAACGCTAAAAGCGCGGAATTTTCCAGTTATTTTTCATCCCACAATAATTAGGAACGCAGCAAA
>JARJEB010020269.1:0-14448 GCA_030264535.1 Liometoxenus newtonarum | reverse complement strand
TCTTCTAAATCCCATAGATGTTTCCCAGTCATCCTCGGAGCTAGATGAACTATCATCGGAACTAATATTACCTCGTCGTAACAATAAACTAATAAGATCGACATTCATAATATTTTTAGTTTGTCACCATTTGTAACTAACCCGTAAACTTAACCAACAAACCAGCATCACATACAAACACATGAGCCGCACAAACCGCACAGACCGTTCCACATAATATTACTCGCATGGCACTTTAGGCGTAGTGGAACAGGCAATTTTGCGGTCTCGGTCGTGAGCGCCGCGGGCGACAAGTGGAACGTACCCCTGGGGTCGCCACTAGTACGGTTGCTCGGAAGTTTACTTTCTTTAAAGTTTAAACCCCTTTGGACCTCTTTGTATCCTGCTGAAATTCCAGCCAGCAGGGAATCTCGGAATTTCATTGGTTCGTTGATTTATTACGTTTTAATTTTATCGTCGTAAGAAATCCTGCATAACAATTCCTTTGTCTGGGTAGCTTAGCTTAAGTAAGTCACGTTATTCCAGAGTGAAATTCATTTTTATGGACGAAATCTCATCCCAACACATTCTAAGGTAAGCCAACAACTTTAAATATATACTTATTTTTATGATTCTGTTGTATAAATTAATAAATTCCATTGCAATGCAAAGTTGCACTTTTCGTCTAGGTATATATGCATTTGACAATGGCTGCAATAACTGCGTAGTTCAATTCCTGCGTATATTAATAATTATTGAAAACTTCGTGATTAAATATACAAGCTACCCTCAAACTTGCGAGTGATGTGTGAAATTATTTGATATTCAATATTCTCACGAAAGTTTTCACTTTTCTGATAGATTGCGACTTGAGGTAGTGCTTCAAAAGTTATTCTGCATTAATTGCAACAACACTTGGAAGTCATCATCCACATATAGCAACAACGAAACTGCTGAAAGTTGCCGCTCATAGCCGCCAGGATGTTTGATGATAACCGTGCAAAATCGTTTCATGAGGTATGTTTTTAGTTTTTAAATGAGAAGAAATTTTTGACAAGGTTAATCAAAAAACACAGCAACTCGAAAGTATTTTTTAAACCGAAGCTTCTTTGAATGGAGTCAGCAATCATTAAATTTTATTGTACACAGTTTTCGGTTCGGATCAAATCTTATCGCGGGATATGAGAGTGGTCGCACTGTCCGGTGCGAATACTCTTGTATCCCGCCACATGATTTGATCACGCGTGTGTGGGGCCCTTTAAATTTTTAAATTACACAACACACGCATCTTACATACATTCATACGTACTACGACGTAACTCTCGTAACACTTCGTGCCCAATCGGATTCTGATTGCGCACCTCAATGCATATTTAAACATGTGATCGGCCGCATTCAGGTAACTACAGGAGCGCGTTCTGATTTAGCGGACGTGGTTTGAGCGAGGGTGAAGTGAGGATAAGTAAATTCACTCTCCATTCATGAACGGTCAGCATGTAAAATATGTCTATCCGATCCGAATTGTTAAAAAGGTAGAAAATTCTTTTGAATACATCGGAAAACTCGCACATTGATTAAATAAGTGAAATACTCTCGTAATTCGCAAACTGGAAATCTAATAAAATATAAATTATACCATGTTCTTACTAGTTTTCAATGGCTTATAGCTACCCAGTCTCGACTGGGATGAATTCACAGATGAATTTTATCGGCCGGACGTTAAATCTGAACGATTGGGGCGTTTCACCCAGCGTGTTCGTCCTCGATATCGGAACGACCTGGACGACGCCCGGGCGCGATCCGTCGCTAATCAGAACGCGCTCCTGCTGTTGACTGTTCCAAATCGTTCTTACCATCAACTAGAGCTGCGTTCGGCTATTCCGACAGAGTTGGAGTGGAGCATGTGTACGTATAAAAAGTTAGCTGAATTCACTCCATTTGGAATAGCCGAACGACTAAAGAGCTGTACGGGTGTCAGGATTGTTACAGATTAAAAAAAAATAGGATAACACAAACTTTAATGAAACAAATGCTTTCTAAATACAAAACGTGTTCTCATAACGACTAAACTGAACTGAATACTGAACTCAACTCTACTCTACTGACGTTCATTTGACATCTCCCCATGACAACTGACTTATGACAGCTCTTCCTTACTGACAGCGCGCGGCATTGCCGGCTCTGTACTATCGCTGTCCTCGGATGCGACGTTGCCAGTCGATCCTAGCCCTACAGAGCGGTTAGAGTGAGTCAATAGAGTTGAATAGCTGAACGCAGAGAAAGCATCGGTCACTCCGTTTGTTCAGAAAATATAGGCAACCGTCAAAACGGTTGCATAATATGCAATTGCTATCAAAAATAACTCTCAAAATGGATACAAATCTTGATTATTTATGATAACTATGAACAGTTGTAATTATGCTTGATATAAACTCGTTCATGTTCAGTATTCATAAATGAGATTTTACAGACTTAAAAGCTCCCTTCCTTTTTCAGGTCGATTGCGACTTTTGATTTCCGGCGCATATGACGCACCATGACAGGACAGGTAGTGACACAAACGTCTGAATTTGAAAGCAAACAAACGCAATCGCAGGACGGCCAAGCAGGCCAAGTCACGCACGGTCGCGTCACGAGACGAGCTATAGTTGGCAGCGTTGGCAGCATTTGGTGAAATGGTCGGTTGCATGGAGTTCTACGTCTCTTCATTTCTCTAGCTTGGCAGCATTTGTTTGTCAGCCCTGTTTTTTACCAACATAATTGTGTGTCCCTAAATACACCATAAATTCAAAAAGGTAAGTACTTGACTGATCTTAAATATTATTTCAAATGCGCCAGAAAATGATCCGAACGAAATATTTGTGTCGATTAATTGTATTTATAACGATTATGTTTATCTAATACTACATCCATTACGAGATACATCATTCCCTTTATATTTGCACAACGACTTACTTTATTTTTTTGTGAACTTTGTGATATGATTATGAAATTCTTTATGAAGCGTACTAACTAATTTTTAATTTATATTCAGATTTTCAGGATGGAAATCGAAACGTGTGAAGTTATTCACCAGAAATGCCTTCTTTGTAATGAAATTACATTGGAAGACAACGCCATTTCACTATCCGATGAAACTGTAAGCTTTTTTATTTCAATTGGAATGCAATAAACTTTTATAAACTTATTACTATTCCGTTTTAAGATTAAAAACTCTTACAAAGACCTAATTGAAAGCTTAATCACACAAGTCCTGGCACAACATTATACTGACAACATACTACAATCTGATATTATCTGTAAAGAATGCTTCATTACTTGTAATGAAGTGCATGAAATGGAGTTAAAACTACAGCAACAAAAGTTCCAGCTTATGAATCGATTCAAGAAATCATTAAAGTCTATTCAAATCAATGAAATTCGCTCGGAATCAGAGTTTAGTGGAGTGGCTAAGAAGATTTTGGATATTCCATCATCAGATGAAGACCACGACGACGATGAATTAATTCAAGTATGTATAGATTATCAGTTTTGATCGTTTATTCTGTATTTTATTTGTTGTAGTCGGAAGATGATATTACACATTCTGAGAACGAAAGGAAACTCAACACGTTCGAAGAAATTGAAGAGCAACTTGTCAAGATGCACGGACCGGGAGATGATGTTGAAATTGAACTTTTAAACAAACCAAATGATCATGATCACAAAATGGTCACGGATGAAGAGAAACTTGACGATTTTGGAAATAGCGAAGAGGAACACATACTAGTTGCTCAAATAACGGATAATAACATCAAAATTGAACGTCTTGACGATGATAAGTCGAAAATATTAAAAAGGACGATAAATATTCTTAAAAATACTTCTTCAACTACGAAAGATGTCACTTTCAAAATCATGAAAGAGGAATTAACTGTAGATGCTGTAAGTTTATATTCAATTTATTCATAACTTTGAAATTTAATTTGAATTTTGTTTTAGATGGTAACGCGTACTGACGAATTATACACTTGTATGATGTGCGAAGGTGAGGAAACTGTGTGTGGTGAAGCTAAAGCAATAATGGCTCACATCAAAGAAGCACATGACGCCCGCCTCTATATCTGCGACATTTGCGGCGATTATTTCAAAAAACGAAACGAATTATCAGCGCATATGGATGATCATGTCGCGAATGAAGAAGGCGACTTTCAATGCGAGACATGCCATAGAATATTTAATAATTTGCGTTTGTTTAGGATACACAAACGGATGCATCAACCGCAGAACAAGGGATGGGCTTGTGATCGATGCGGAAAGAAGTATAGTTCGCGGAATTTGTTGGAAGAGCACATAAATACGCATACAGGCCTTCGACCTTATGCTTGTAACACGTGCGGTAAAGATTTCGCTTCTAAATATACATTTAGGGCTCACGAAAAGACTCACGGAATGAGAGCAAGGCCACATAAATGTTCCAAATGTCCGAAATCATTTTTAAGTATACCGAACTTGATACAACATGAGAAGACACATACAGGAATTAAGGATTACTCGTGTCATTTATGCGGTACGCTAAGCATTTAAACTATGTAACCGTAGGTGAAGGTGTAATGTTGTTTTTTTATTTCCAGATAAAAAATTTGGTTCGTCTCACAATTTAGAAGTCCATTCGATTGTTCACACTGGTTATAAACCATTTATTTGCCGCCTATGTGGCAAAAACTTTGCTCGAAAAGCAGAAGTACGTGATCATGAACGAACCCACACGGGCGAGCGCCCGTATCAATGCGAATTCTGCGGTGCCACTTTCAGTCAACGCTCAAATCTCCAATCACACAAACGGTCCACACATTATGATGACAAACGTTACAAATGCAAGGAATGCGGTAAAGGTTTTAAACGTCGAAGATTGCTCGAGTATCATACAAAGGCAGCACATACGGGCGAACGTCCCTTCAAGTGCACGATTTGCGCAGCTACTTTTGTCTATCCGGAACATTACAAGAAGCATCGTCGGATTCATACCGGCGAGAAACCGTTCCGTTGCGAAGTATGCGGTAAGGCATTCAACAGTCGCGACAATCGGAATGCGCACAGATTCGTGCATTCCGACAAGAAACCGTATGAATGTTTGGTATGTGGAAGTGGATTTATGCGTAAACCATTGCTTTACCAACATATGCAAACCGAAGGTCATTTGAATGATACTATCGTTGTGAATCAGCCGAGAATTCCTAGTGATGATGAAGAATTTCTTACTTTGAATCCGGATGGGCAACTGCAAATTACACCAATTCGAGTTACACGTATGGAAGCGGATATGGCTGAAATGCATGATGTTGCCGAGGAAGTGAGTACGGTTGATTCGAAATTGCTAATTGCTGAACATATGATTGATGATGTACCGAAAGTGTTGGAGAGTAATGAAGGGACGTTTGTTATGAGTGATGGTTATGATTGTGAACCTTTACAACATATTATCATTAATGGACAGGTAAATAATAAATTGTGTGCTACTACGCATGCGCCTCAAGCACAGAATATAAACTAACAGAACGGTCACTTCGTGTCTTTTAAGGACCTCATACACGCTCCGGAAATCCTCTGAGGAAAAACTGTTAAGTTCTGGCCTTCGTGAATGCGCGCCGGTCGAACTGCACTGAACTGACCTGACGCAACGCCACACACTCTTCGTTCGGCCTGTTCAGTCCGGGACTGACGGACTGTTCAGTTATTCGGAATTGTTTTCAATTCTCATCCGGCCGCCTGAACAGTCCACAAATCCTCGCAGTTTTTTACCACACACGCTCCGGAAGGCCAGGACTGAACAGTTTTTCTTCAAAGGATTTCCGGACAGGGCTCGTTTGGTGGCGTCCGGCGTGACAGCTGTGTTGTGGGTTGGTTGGAATTAGCGGAACGGAGGGAAATCCAATACCTTTGACAGAGGTCAAAAAAATGGCGGTCCTGGAGTATTTACGCATGATTTACGTAAATGACAGTTTGATTTTCCCATTGACCTTATCCCATGGCAGCCATTTTTTGACCACTATCAAAAGTTTTAGTGCAAATTCAAATTTCCCGCAAATTCCAACCTTCACACAACATGGCTCACACGCCAAAGGACTTGCGTCTAGCGACAGATTGGCTTCAGCCAATCACAAAAGAGTTCGGTAGACATTCCGAAAGACGAAGCTGGACACGAAGTGACGCTTCTGTTAGGTTATGTTTTCTGTGCTTAAGCCTTCGAATATAACCTCAATTTCTATTTTTACATCATTAAACCTTGCATAATAATTGATTTAATCGAAATATATTTCTTTCAGCGATTCCAGTTTAAAGGAGAAGTTGAAGAAGAAGAAGAAGAAGAAGAGACACTTATATCCACAACGGATGACTTCGAAGGTATTATTACACCAGAAGCTATTGCAAATGGCCAAACTCAGATTATGCAGACGAAGGATGGGCCCATACAGTTGTTAGCCGTCAGGATTCCGAATGATAACGGAGAAGAAGAGGAAGCTTGGATTAAAATTTTACCAGAGAAAGTTGGTTGATAATAGTTTCGTAAAATTTTGGTTAATGGTTAGTATATTCTGATTTTTAATTTATTTGTATAATTGGCAACCTTGTAAATATGTAATAATTAATTTGTCGCTTCTTTTACAAAATGATAATAGGGATGTGCATTCCTTTTAAGAACCAGTTTAAACGAATTTTAATAAAATAGATAAATAACAACGGTTTTCGTATAAAAATAAAATAAAAAAAACTCAATAAATGTATTTAAAAACTACAAAAAATGACGCATACAGTAACAAATTCAAGTATTGATGCGATGAACCTTTGGATGCAAGGATTATTTCCGCATCTTGTTGATAGTTAATGACAGAGTTGTTACCTGAAGAAGAAAACAAAAACAAAAAAGAAACAAAATTGACTTTGTTCGAACAAAACTGTTAGTTTTGTGTTTGGTTGTTGGAACATAGCTAAAATAATTTGGCTTACTTATGGAGGCTTTGGTGTAATTGTGAATTTGTCGTCGTGCACTGGGTTCAAGAATCAACATCTTTCGCAATTCACTGGCTGTATCAAACTTGGGTCCTTCGGTGTTCACCTCACACTTATACTCGCCGGCGGTTTTCTGTGTCAGCATCATCAAAGTCAATGAGCATGAACCCAAAGGAGCGAACTTAATGTGTTGTACTTTCACTCCGTCGACTGGAAACGCCGTGGTCACACCGTTGGGCTCGCATCGAAAGAACTGCTCCCCGTCTTTGTACCATTTCACGTCATACAGAGTGTCCGATTCCAGATCATACGTGCAGAGTAATGGTGCTTCATTTCCTGCTTTGCCTGGTACATAGAATGTACGTATTTTGACAGCAGACGTTATGCAAAGAAGTGCTGCAAGTCCAAAGAAAAATAAGAAATAATATTAATTACTATAACAATAATTTAAATTTAAGTATTTTGGAAAAACTAAACTTCCATGCAAACTTTCATCATGGAAAAAGTAAATTTTTGATGTGCCTCTTTTAACTACTCGGAGTAGTTCGGAACTACTTCGGAACTAGAATAGTGGTGAATCGAAAGCAGCTAATAGTTTACATGCACGGTCCCAGTATGTTGTTGTTCAATTCAAACTTATTAAAATCAGTTAATGATCGATCGATGTGGGCATGTGCTCAATGGGTTGTGATGATTTGGTTAATTTAGTTAATTAAAAAGCAGTAGAAAGACAAATAAAATTGTGCACTTTCAAATTCTTTTGAAAAATTAAAATAGTAAATACAAAACAATTTGAATTTACTGCCTTTGTTCTAAATACAAACAGTTAAAGGTTTTGGAGTTTTAAACTTAAGTCTAGTGTCCTTGTCCGATATACGATGATAATTCAATTAACTAAACAAATTAAAAATTGTCAAAACAACTTCAAAAATCGGTACGGGTCGGACACCGCACTACTTTCGTGGGAATTATTTACATTTTCTGTAAAAATTAAATAATTCAAGAATTATGATATCTTTTTAAAAAATTAAACTGTTTCGGCAGTTTTAAAACAAGCAGAGCAAGTCCACACTAAAATTTAAAATTTAAAAAATAATTCCCCGGCACTTGGCAGTAGAGTTCGAACTCGAACCCATGTGAAAGTTTGATGACCCGTATCTCACAAACTTTGCATCCTAGAAAAATGGTTCAGGAGCGAAATGTAGAGATTTGAAAACTCTAGTAGATACTTTTTTGTTTTTGCCTAAAATCAATTTTTTTCTCAGTTGTATGCAAATTTATATTTTGAGAGCAAAAGAAACCCTTCTTTACCGGCCGATTATGTTCTTTTTTACTCCCTGCGCCGGCCTTAGAAGGTACCTGCCCAGATACTAAATTTCATCACACACTCAAAAATCACTTTTTCGGACTCTGTGAAAACCGGATTGGTATAGTAATTTATGTATTTGACCGACTGGAACAACCTTTTAAGTTAAAATGAAGCATTAAACACATAAAAAATTTCTCACAGAGTTTTTATACTTGGACATGCTCATGACCAGGGCGTAGCAAGAAATTTTTGTCCTGTAAGCAAAAATGGTAATTAAAAAAATGTATTTTTTTCCGTTGTGAGCCTCTAAGCACTACGCCACTGCTGCTCATGACTTGTCTTGCTTGATGTTAATGTATTTAATAGGCATTAAAGCACAATATGTATATGTAGACAAGACAAGAGAAGAGAAGAAGGCGGTAATTGATAGTACACAACAAAACAGACGAACGTTGGGCCGTTTGCTTCGAAACGAGCGAACGAACGCATTAGCCAAATTAGCGATAATACTCTGTTATAGGTCCGTCAAGCTTTTAAGGCATTTACGGCACACTCATTGACTCATATGCCCATGCCTATTTATATGTACCCCACTCCCTCCCGACACATAAAAGTTTCTTATTGAGAGGGTGTTTTTATATACTTTTGCTCGCTTTTGCTATACTTTTGCTCACCAATCGCCCAAATAGAAGAACAAGTAGTACATTTATTTAGTGTCCGGTCTATAATCGTACATTACGTAGGCGCACCCTAAACTTTCAACCCTCACCGTACACGCTTCATCATTCTATTCTATTCGTTTAATGCATTTAATGGTTTTATAGATATTTACTTAATTCCCCTTTCCACACAAAATACCAATACCAATAAGCGTAGATAACGCCAAATCTTCTTAGCAGACAAATAATGGGTAATTATAGAAAAACGTAAAAAGTTTTATTGCGTATCAAAAATATAATTGTAAATTGTGTGACGAAATGAAACTGTAAAAGTAAATCGCACAATTTGAACTTAGCCAGGAAGTTGACAACCGCCTGGATGCATGCAACCAGATAAGCTCACTTGTTCTATGGGTTGTCCTCATTTTATCGTTTCAGCTGATTTATTTCCTTTGATTCTATAAAATAGATATTATATTGTGTGGTCGTGGAAAAAATTTATTATGTAATTCAAGTGTGGAAAGATGCAATTTGCGCACTCGCGGATTACCAAACCCGTTTGTAAATTTTCCGCTTCGTGCGCATAAGCAACTTCCACTCGTATTACGTAATATACTATTTTTATATATTAGCGGATTATATGTATATCTATCGCTGTCTTTAAAACAACGAACCGTGCGTAAAACTCACTCTAGGGCATAAAACTCAATATTTACTCACGCTGTCAATTGCAACTTCAAAATGTCAAAAAGTACAAAAAAACTTATACATTACTTTTATTACTTATTAATTAGGTAGCAAAAAAGAGCTCCCGGACTAATTGAAGACACAAAAAACAACTTTTTACACTTTTTATACAGGGTGGATACAAATTGGCGGACAATGGCCAGAGAACTTTGTAGATCGGGTCAATAGAAATCGAAAATTTTAATACCAAAATCCTGAACAAGTCCTAGTGTGTCCTCCCGCGATCCCCTAGGTTCGATTGTTGGTGGTGAAGGAATTGCTGAAATTAATTTCTTATGTGAATTTCAAGGAAATTTTAATGTTACTTTCATATTGTTAGTAAAGAAAGTGGAAAATTTTAACATTTTCTTTCACAAAAACATTTTCAAAGTACCAAGTAGGCATAATTCGCAGTCACCGTCAATTTGACATGTATAATTCAAAATTATTGATGTTGCATTGGCAAAACTTAAAAGGACCTCGTGAGGACAAACCAGATTTTTCCCAGCATTTTTACAAAGTTGCCTGCTGATTGTCCGCCAATTTGTATCCACCCTGCAGTCCCTGCATAAAAAATACTTACCTAAGCAAATTATGCTGCTAAATATATATTTATCCATTTTTGTCTGCAAGGTTTCTATTGTGTGTTGATAAGTTGATAAAACAAAATGTATTAAGCACTTTTGTAAATAGTTTTTGCGGCCAGTACGATGAAAAAGAACAGATGAGTCTTCAATTAATGCGCGCCGCTCTTATTTATTTATTAATAACTGCTTTGTGAATGCTTCGTAATAATTGAAATGAAATAACTTAAATAATTGCAAGCAACGACAACATTCTCAACCATAAGTCACAACAACTCAGTCTATATACGACAAAGCCAAGCCAATGAATTAGATTGTAGTTGTAGAAGATTGACAATTGTCTTAAATAGGACGACCGCATTTAACATTTAAACTCTGTGTTATTTTATTATACCACTTTGTAATATAAATGATTACTTAGCGAACTTTTTATTTAAAAAGATTGTGTTTTGTGTTCTTGTTTCTGCTTATTTTACGAAAATGCTTTTCGCCTCAAAAAGTTTGATTATTTGATGAAGCGCGCGTGCACGTACCTACACGTTCGTTCGGTCTAACGAGCAAATATGAAAATGAAAACTAGCCGTCTTCGTCTCGGAGAACTTTATTTCTACTTTACAGTTGATTATGGAAGGGCATTGCGTCACGCTTTAAATTCACTAATCTGTTCTGTTGTTGCTTTCGATTTAGCACTTGAAACTACTCAAAGAGTACCTTAAAAATACTCCTAGTGCAGTTTGATACTACTCGGAGTAATTTCTATGTACTCACTCTAAACTACTCAGACTAGTATGGAACTATCTCACTTGCTTGGTTTTCCTTTTATTTATGTTAGTTACAAGAATTGAACAAATTGGAATTATCACGTGATAGATAACCAAATAAAATACCGAAAAATCTGAGTCAATCAGAGATGGACTGAATAGTTTGCGGCATTGATAAAAAAATAGTCCGTTATACAAGATAGGTAGGTACTCCACTGGAGCGCATGTTATGTTAAACATGCGTCGCTTTAATTGAAATTAATTTAATGCAGATTGGGCGAGAAATTGTCTGAACTCAAAGTAAATTCAATGACAAACAACAACAAGCCACACCATTATAAAATGAGCGTGTATTTGTGGCTTTTGTGCCACTTGGGTTTATTTATTTCCTTGAAAATTTCTAACCTTAATTTTAATCGAATTTTATAATCCGAAATTCGTTTTGTTTTGTTGTAATAATTATGAAAATTATCATCGTAATTGTAATCAGGAAAGTGTGACGTTCTGGACTTATTGTTCATTTATTTCATTTTCATACAAAACCATCCGAAAGGAAAGATTGGAACAAAAAATACGTATAGTAGTCAAGATAATCGTTAGATTTAATGGCGATGACTCATAAGCTAAAAAAAAAGTTAATTGTTCTGTTTGGCAAAAGTAAAAACTATAAAGAAAACATGAAGAATTAGAAGATTTGTTGATATAAGGATTCAAGTTTATATGCACATTTTTGCATAACATATTAGCTGCTTTCGATATACCACCTCTAAACTACTCGATGCCGCTCTGAGTAGTATTAAGCCTCGTTCTCAGTTGCGAATATTCGGAAATTGTTTGCACTCTTACGGCGACGTTGACAGAACTGACAGAAGTCAAGTGACCTTAACCTAACTTTTTAAAACGCGTGGTGCGCGTGGACTATTCAGCACAATATTACTTTTCGACCATACCGAAGATATGCAATCCGTCAAAATTTCGATGTCGGGTTTTCGACAGATCTCGACGAATCTCGCTTCCCTGAGTCCGAAAAACTGATTTTCGGGGTGACGTCCGTGTGTTTGAGTGTGTCTTTCTGCTGCGGTGTGTGAACAAAATTCCGGGAAAACCAGGTAACAGATGGGGATGAAATTTTGTACGTTGGTGGATATCAGTCTTGTGATCACCTGGCGAATAACTTAAATGTCAAAACATAAATTTGCGAATTTCGTGCAAACATATAATATGATCTTATAGCGAGTCCAAATCTATCTATTTTAATACCTATAACTTTCTCGTACGATGCACAGTTTGTGAGATATTAATTCCTAAAATGTCAAATTTGTGTGTGTTCTTGTGAACAAAATTCCAGTCAAACCACGCAACGCATAAGGATAAAATTTCGTACGTACCGAGATATACGTCTAGTGAGAGCCTGGAGTAAAAATAAATGAAATCGGTCTGCAAAGAAAGGCACTTTACTAGGATGTGAAAACATACATATAACTGGCAACATATTGTATCCAGGGAAAAACAAAAAATATATTCTTGTAGCCCTGTCAATTATCTACATTTCAATCCCAATAATATTTTTTCGTTGGATGCATAGTTTGTGCGATATTAATTCGGGAACTTTCGTATTAGTATTAATCACAAAACAATTAGAATGGGGTCTGTGCATGAATTTTAAAATTGAAAAACAAGTACCAAAAATCGTTAGTATAGAACTAATTATACGACATGTACTAACAATTAAAAAAAAAATTTTTTGTTGTTAATTTAATGGTTCTTCAAAATCCACCCTAGATTTAAACTGTATACTATACCGCGCGAAATAAAGATGATTCATCGCTTTGTCGAGCTATACCGATTCAAGGCCGAATCGGGCCGAATGAACTAAGCGTCAGGCCCAAAGCTATCTTCGGTCAGGCTTGAGGCTAGTGCAGTGTCTTCGGGATCCAAATTGGCACGCGAGTACCTTTTGGTGAGAACATGGGGTAAAAATAAATGAAATCGGTCGGTAAAGAAAGGTACTTTACTTGAATGACAATACATAAATTTGCATATAACTGGCAAAATATTGCATCCAGGCAAAAACAAAAAATATATTCTTGTACCCCCACAATTCTCTACATTTCAATTCCTATAAAATTTTTTTGTAAGATGCATAGTATTAGTAACAATCACAAAACAAATAGAATTGAATATACCCGTGGTTCCAGAATGATGGTGTATTGCAATATGAACCCGGCAGGTTTACGAGTTCGTTCAGTATGCAGAAGCAGGAATACAAATAATAGTATATTATTTATCCGCGACGACAAAATTTAATTTTTATACTGCAGTATGGCTTTCAAACTTAAAAATTCAACCATGGAATTCAACTTGTCGTGTGAAGACGTTTGCTTGACAGACAATATTTGACAACCGGCTTCTGTCATTTATGAGTTCAAGCGTTCAAGGCAAGCTGAGTTTTTTCAGCCTGTGTGTCACATATCATTATTGAATGCAGGGAAGAGCTGTGATATCCACGTTTTTCTTTATATTTTTGTTATTTGTTTCATCTTTCTTTGAATGGAATTGAATTGAAGTTTTGCTTTGAGTTTTATTTTGAACTTGAATGCTAGCGGTTTACGAGTGTAAATCGATACGCGTTGTTCTGGCGTTCTTATAGTGGTAGTAGTGAGTCCTACTGCTGGGAGCGCGCGCGGGTGAGTTTTAACGCGAGACACGGTGGAGGTAAGAAGTTAGTGAGCATATAGGCAATAGCGCGCTCTGTGGACTCGGCTGCCAACACGAATGGGTAGGTTGCTTTAGTCGGAACGGAGACATTATTTAAAACTTCAGGTTGATTCGGGAGTGTGGCTTCGCTTCGCAGATGGTGCGTAAAGTCCTAAATAGGTACTACTTAATTGAGAACAATTAATCAACCTATGAAACTATATTCTTAATTGGTAGATAGTGGTGCTAAAATTAATTGATAATACTTCTTAAAATTCGGAAAAATCCTCACAAGTTTATGAAAAACAGAAGTCTTACTTTGAGATGATTTACACAAATATTTAATGACTCAATTACTTATATATTGACGCACTCTTTAATACACATTCACGTCTAATATGCTATTGTGTCCTCCCATTGTCCTCCTATTGTATCCCCTGGTCTCACGTGTAACTTTGAAGTTGTTAAATGTTACTTAAAACGTTATTTTTTGTTTATGCAGTTGTCACTTATACCATTATATAGTGGGTATCACGATTAACGACATTTTATTCATATAACAAAGTTATAAATTTGTTACAGAATAATATGATGCACAGTGCTCAGCAAGTACTACCATTATATGGTTTGACCGTTTGACCTTTGCTAAGCATTGCTTTATATGCATTTTATATTAATTATATTCTTATGTTTAATCTAGTAATTTAGTTCTGTTTCAGAGTGGCTTATCTTCAAGTCTTTCT
>JARJEB010020264.1:0-16960 GCA_030264535.1 Liometoxenus newtonarum | reverse complement strand
CACACACACACACACACACACACACACACACACACACACACACACACACACACACACACACACACACACACACACACACACACACACACATACACACACACACCCGACCAAAAAGCCGATCAGGGACAAATAAGACTTTAATTTTTTCCATGATCACCTTACTTTCCTATACCACCATACTTTCGGTATGTGGCTAGAAAGTAAAAACAAACAAACGGCCAAGCGCTGGGCGTCTAGATCCAATCACATAGAACTTCATTACTCTTTTTTTGTGCCGAAGCATTTCATGACCCTCAGTAAAGCGTTCTAACGTAGCGAATAATTCAAAATATTAACGAATGTTTATGTTAGTTATTATTACAGTACATGTTCAATATTTATTATTTAGGAATAAATGGTTATTACATATAATTGTCTTTGAAGTGGTATCTTTATTGCTTATTATATACTTTAAGGAAGTTTGAAAAATTAACATATATAATAAGTACCGAACTATAATAGTTGTATATACCAGGTGTTGCTCGCAAATATTTCATAGAAGTAATTATCATATTCATCAACCTACACTGAGTAATTTCGTATAACAACTGTGACATTGGTTTTTCTTTAGAACAATAATGAATGTTTTGCAATTCCTTAAATGTCCTAAGGGGTACGATTTCCTATAATTGCAGTCAGTATTATGCTGTTGGTTTTACATTTTACTGCGAGCAATAATTATATTTTAAATTGCAGATTAGTTTTTAAAGACTTAATAATTCAATTGAACGCACCGCACAACATTTATACCATATACGAACGATTTCGTAGAACTCTCCGAAAGTGAGGTTAAATGTAAATTTGTATGCGGTAACGAAATTACTGAAGATAAAAATGTTCAAAAAACTGTTGCAAAAGTGCATTTAATATTTGTTAGAACAAGGATTAGGTGCGCACTCTTTAGCGAACAAAACAAGATTTAAATGCATATCTACTGACATGGGCGTTGGCAGGGTGGGGCGAGTGGTGCGGTTGCACCACTTATCGCCAGGGGGTGGCGGCCCTGGCGATAAGTCTATTATAGTAATTTTGCGTTTTCTATTTGTTTTTTAATATCGGTAGTGATTCCTTTGATTTTCTTCCTGTTCTTCCCCCCCACCCTGCAAGAAATCCTGTCTACGCTCTTGTCTACTGATATCATTTAACACTCAGCTCGAGGCATTCGAGCGCGAGGTCAAATGTAAGTTTCTATGCGATAACAAAACTGCTGAAGAAAAATCGTGCTTTAAATTCCCACCGCACAACTTTCCGACCTTAATATACTACGATTTCGTAGAACTCTCCGTTGGTGAAAGCGTTGAGTAATTTTGAGAGTCGTGTTATGCGGTGCGAATTTAACGCAGCGATTTTTTAATACTTATTATCACTAAAAAGTTTTGCTTTTCGCATGCATTCTCCAAACTTTTAAAGTCACCAACGTAAAGTCGTCGAAATTAAATTTTACAATCGCTTTCTCTTTCCGTATGGAATTGTGTTACATTAAAATACTTTATTTACGATTTCGCCCCGTCAGTTACGGCTCATAATCTCAAATCGCAACAGCTTTTACTTGCTGTGTGATTTAACTTTGTAATAAGTCCTTTCGTAGCATTGACGTTATGTCACGTCAACTTATGTCAGCTTCAATTATAGTTGAAATGGAAGTATATAAAAAAACAGGAGAAACGAAAACAAATCGAATAGTGATTAATGTCGCAAAATAGAAAATAATATTTTATGCAAATTACCATCGACTGACTGGGTCTTGTAATCGTCCCGGGAAACTTTGTGTAAGCGGCCTCACGATCGCATACACTAAACAAAAGATTTTCCGCATAGCAGATCAAGTGACCAAAAAAAAAGTTTCAAATCTCAAAAAACTCGATCTTCCGTGGTGTGGACCCCATGGCAAATAAAATGACCAAAAAAAGGTCTCAAATCTCAAAAAATCTAAAAAAAAATCAACATCTTTTAAAGTATCTTTGTCATCCGGCCTAGCGACCTCCGACCTTGCGGCCTCTCGGGAAATTCCCGAATGCTCTTATGACAAGTCCATCCCTGCAAATTACTTTATTATAATAATAGGTTCAAATGGATGCATTTGAAGATGCCGTAGGTCGATTATTTACATTCGTCCATGTGTCATGCTCATTTTCTCATTACCTTATTCATTCGTATGCACTTGTAATTTGTACAGGTCTTTTCATTAAAGCAATGAAGACAAAAGCAGAAAACTACGGTTATGCGGAGCCATTTATTAAAGCGCCCTCTGCAGTTGAACAAAACAAACAACAAATGTGGCAAATCAAGGAACTAAATTTAAGAACTTTCCAATATTCGAATGAATTTATTGATTTTCCTAAACATTTAGTATTTATTGTGCGTTGCACTGTTGCACTATCGTTCCTAAATCGTTTCGCTTCGCCATGGAGGCAATGCTTTTGAAAGTGACACATAGGCGACAAGAATCATTGAATGTTGGAATCGTTCGTTGGTTCGTTACGACTTAAGGCCCGACCCGACCGTAGATGTCTATTCGAGATTATTTCTAAAGTACGTTTCGCGTTATAGGTACATAACGATCTGATAGTTAAATGTAAATAAAACGTTTACAGTGTAAATATATAAATAAAATAAATAGACAATAAAATCTAACAAAATTTCATTTAAATCAAACCAAAATATGTGTAGGAAATTTAACTGAAATATTAAATAGTTTTTGTTGAACTAAAATTAAGTATTTTAAAATTATGTAAGGACTTAGTTCCTAATATTTGAATTTGCCGCCATTATGAAATGTCAGGTGATGTGGTGGGGATGACATGCCAGCTGTCATAGAAATTGTCAATCGCTGTCATTGTGAGATACTGTCAAGCCGATGGCTGATTTAAATATTCGAATAAATATTTTTTATAAATTTATCTTGTTTGCCGTTTTTATTATTTTCTTCCATTATCTATCAATTTCAGTTTTGTATAGTTTTATTTAAGTATTTTCTCCTTATTGTGCATCTTTAAGGACACACAGCGCATTCAGTACTCATTCGGTTATAAACGATGCGTACGTATCGCATAAATCAGCAAACAAATTACAATAAATATTTCAAAAGTTAAATGCGGTCGGTCGTTCGATCGGCTCACGTATTCGTCGCTTACTTATAAATAGAAGACAAGTCGTTGTGTCCATTCCGTCTTACGACCCATTGCAAAAGTGATCGGCCTCGGCCCTCGGGCGTCCTTCTTATATCGTATTTCTTTACCACCCATAAAACAATACGAGTATCTACATCTAAATATATTCACAAACAGTTCATACTTAACGTCCATGAGGACCATATTGCAATAACTAACTACTCGGTGAATAGGATATACGTAGGTACATCATATAAACAGTAAAGTCCTGGTAAGAGTGCAATGTGCAAATATATTGAAGTGGAATACATATGGTTTTGTAAATTTATAATAATCATCAATAGCAATAGCAATGGACTTTATTAAATCCATAATTAATGCAAGGGAAATAATTTATCGAGTACAGTGCGTTCAAAATTAATATTTTTTAGGCCGACTCTGGATAAATTACCTGTATGTATATGAGAAAACAAATCCAATGACAAAACCAAAAAAGGAAATTTACAAGTGGGACATGGTTTTAATTCTTGAATCAGTACAAAACGATAAACTACAAAAATATATTATTTTAATTAAAATTAGTATTTTGCAACAATTAAAGATCGTTATAAACGCCATTTTTTGTATTATGTACCAATTTAGTTTAATTTTTACTTTCAATTCGATTTCTAAATGTATGTTTTTGTAAGATAACTTATTGTCTGCGATTATAAGTCTGTGTTGCGGTTGCGCGAATAGCAAAATATATGCGGCAATATAATATCACATTATAAATATATATATATATATATATAAATCGGGACGTGTGTAGGTTGATTGTGTTACTGTTACTACCTACAGATAAGTACTTACTATTAAATGTACCTACACACATCCACTAACCATATTCTAGAACATGTATAAAGGCCGTCGCGCACTATGGCAAGTCGAAGCTAACAGAAGTTAGACAATAAGATATTTAGAAGCTAATCGTCTGTATTCCTGAAAGATCTTTTCCTTCCAGTGGTAGCGAAGAGAAGAATATTCTCGACGAAGAATTTTCCGAATGGGTCGCCGCGCTTCCATAAAATAATCCCGTCGCTTCGCCGCGCCGTAGCGAGCTTCGTCATAGTGTTCGCCGGCCTTAAGAATTCGAAAAAAGCACATATGAAATGATCTGGCGATATTCACGAAATATATATGAAGTGTACATATGAAAAACGAATGGAATTAATGGGATTGATCCAATTCCACATACGTATACGAATACAAATTTTTTGTAGATATATTAAGAACATATATATCTACTTCAGCACTTAAGTAAAACTTACGAAACAGTGTTACTTTGATTTGGAAGTGTCAAAAATTGATAGAACGGGACATCAGCTAGGTTAGATAGAAATCATCATCGACACCGAAGGTCTTCATAACAGCACAACTAGAAATGTAAAGCTAGATTCACACGATGCAACTAATTCCGGCAATTTTTTACGAAAACGTAGTGTGCATGGTCGTAAAGTTGTTAGGTGAGAATTTAACGCACCGAATTATCATATACAGGGTGTGTATAAATTTGTGAAAAAGCATTCATACCTGGGTGCTGCACCGGAGATGACAGTGGTCATTCGTCGTCGATACTTTTATTATCATTCCAATGCACCGGTCGGTTTTCCGCAACTATAGTTATTACTTACAAAAGTCAATTTATAAAATGTGTTGCAACTTCTTTCGTGTGGAAAGATCTAGGAACTTCTAGCTCGTTTCCACTTTCCGATCAAAATTACTTTTAAGATCGACGAGTTCTACAAAAACTATGGTCGGAAAGTTGTGCGGTCTTATAAAACTTTTGATTGAAATACTTCACAATCCCACAAATATCGTTTCTAAGAATTTCAAGCACTAAAACACAAAATTAACTGTACAACGCTGGAGGTACTTACGTAAATAGTTAAGTCGACTTTTCCATCACAAAAGTAAATTTATTTGTATACCTAAGCAATAAGTAATTATAGAAAATTCCTAGACTTTAAAGATTTCATAAATATTAAGTTAAAGATGGTTGTGTAAAATGGATTATCATCTTCGAAGTGAAAAAGGAAATGTATCAATTTAGATATTTTACTTTTCGTCTTCCAGCCTTCGAGCGTTCGTTTCTTGCTCTTAGTATTCCTCACTTACAAATACGTGAGCCTTGTTTTCTTCTTGCAGCTATTAGAGAATTAGAGTATGTACATGTGAAACAATTTCAAATTTAATAATAAACAATTTCGACTTCTAACTAAACGAATTTATGAAATTATAGTCTTTCCATGTATTCAGGCATTCCGAAAGTTTGAACTGAATATGTTTATACAAGTTCTAGTTCTAGTTCGAGGATAAATTTCATTTGAAAAGTGAATTGTGTTGTTGTTTTTCTGCTCCTAATTGTATAAGAAGAATTATAGCGCTTTGTAGTCTCACAAGTCACGACATAAATGATTTAAATAAATCATTTAGGTATAAGTAAGTGAATTTCTTGTTATGTGATTATCCCTTTAAAGGACTTAGATAATTATTGGCGCTGCAAGTAGGATTCATTTTATCATTATCTCCTTGAATTTAGTTCCGACTTATTCCTTCGCAAAATTGATGTTCCATTTCAATGAAAACACACGATTTGATAATCATTTTAAACTTTTATTGAACTTTGTTTCCAGCAAGTTTCACATTGCTTCGGGCAAAAAAACGAACAAATCCTAACTTTCAATTTTAATTTGAAATTGATTTTGAATGCACGCGTGTTTTTATATGTAAACCAATGAAATGCATAAAAATATACAGAGTTAGTATACAAAGAGTTGCCATTGAATAACAACTAAATTCTTGTTCACGGAATAAATGGAACGCCAGGTACAAAAACATAAAAGAAATAAATTAATTGAATTCAATAAAGTTTCATAATTTTATATCCGTTATTTATTTGTAAAGAAAAAGAGTATTTTTCTTATATTTTGTATATTTATTGATGTACCTTGATAATTAATTATTTGCGACTGCATAAATAACCGAGCGATACATGTCTGGATTGTAGAACCGAGCAACAACAATATCCTTGTATCCTTGATATTTGTGGCAGGTACACGACCCCACGATGCGTTTGCATTCACATTTTGCATTTTATGTGAAACTCATTGGTTCATTATTGCTTGTAGTTGCGTAGCATGGTGCGATTTGCTCTTGCTTTATATTTATAATAAAGTAGTAAATAATGCGGGTTACCTTTGCGTAAATACCTACAAAGTACATATAAATACTTCACTTAAATAATAAGTACATTGCACTTCAATAAGAACGATGTACACAAACTTTCAATTTGTGAGAACGTTTTGAACACTCAGTATATTTTTTATCAATACCTCTTATTTCTGGTGAAAAGTTGACGCAATTCGTATAATCGTACAGCCAAAAAAAAAGTGAAAACGAAACCGCACCTTACCATTCTTTAGTTTTTATACTTGCTCCGTTCGCATGTGTACCTCTGTTACTGTAAAAGCCCAAATATTGGTTAATCCTGGGTTTAACAGGTAAATGCTAGATTTGCCATTATCAATAGATGCGCATTAAGTAGAAATTGCTGACTTTATTTATTTAAACAAACATACGCTCACATCATCGTTTCTTCGATGCACTCACCGACACCAGCGCAGACTAACACCTAACCCATCTACTCTGTCACATCTTGGGACCCAACGTGGGGAAAATTCGAACATCATACACTTTCATAAATATTTCTTCATATTTTCTTATAATATTTTTCATTAAATTAGATAATGAAGTAAGACACATCTCCATATATCGCATATTATTTTGTTTTACAAGTAATAATTTTATGTTATCCACACTGCCAAAGAAGGAATAACCCTCACCGATAGGATTAAGGGTCGTAAAAAATTACCTGGGTTAAAATCTGACAGGTAAAACATAGGATTTACCCATTTCAGACTTTTATAGTAACATATGTATATATCAAGCGCTACCAGCGATAAAGTGATATCCCTTTGTACACTTTTTTGCTTTCAATTTCATTAATACTTCATCATACTTTTATAGTGTGTGGATATATACATATTAATAAGCATGTTCGACTTAAATTCGATTTCGATGATGTTTTTATCTTATTATTTTGTGTTTTTTATATTCGCCATTCGCAGTTCGCTTATTAATTGGAAATTTGAAATTGGATATGAGTTCATAAGATAGAAGATAGTGTTGGAATTGCACATGCACAGATTGAATATACTTAAGTACAATATGCTTATAAGACATAAAGAGTCGTTGTTGCAATCAAAACTTCACAGATTTCAGATCAATTATTATTCTTAACGCTTCATCTAAGTTAACTTAAGTTATAACTTTTGACTTTCAAGTGCAAACTGCGAATCCATGCGAGTTCGTGCATTACATTATTACCTATAACTATACATATAACGGGTGTCTCAATAATTGTATTTGCCGTTTACGTGTCTTTCTGGCAGTTCTTTGTGGAAGTTCTGGTGATTATTCTTGTACTTGTAGATTCTTGTGTGCCGTTCACGTAACTACGCCATCTTGGTTGTCGGAGAATAAAGTTATGGCCTGGTATGTTTTGATGCTAACTACATTTATTTAAATAAACCTTACCTCATATCATCGCTTCTTCGATGCACTCATCGACTCCCATCTGCTCTGTCACATGTTGGCGCCCAACGTGGGATTTCTGAGGGAAATCAATTGGTAAAGCGATTTGGGCACACGTGTAATGGTGGTTGGCTACCCGAACATTCTATTAGAGACAATCCTCGGTTGCAATGTAATTGCTTAATGGAACATATAAAAATAAAATGGAACATAGGGAAATACATCTAGCCTTAAATAGGACTTGAGAGGCGTGACCAACGGACACCCCAAGTTGAAAGAACTGTAAAAATGCAAAGCGACACTGCAGCGCCGACTAGTAGCAAAAAACATGTTGGCAAAGGGGCCGCGGGACGCGATCGATATTGAAACTTTTAGTTTACAGGCACTTGCCAGTCTTCTTCTATTATTCAGTCAACGATACTATGTAATGTTTTAGTTTAGGTTGAGACACTCTGTACATGTCGAACATCTTACACATTCATAAATATTCTTTCACATTTTCTTATAATATTTTTAATTATTGCTCGTGCGTTATTATCTTATTAATATCTAACTATGACCTGTGTTTATGCATTATTATCATTAAATGAGATAATGAAGTAAGACACATCACCGCATATATCGCATATTATTTTGTATTACAAGTTATAATTTTATGTTGTTCTTGTTGTTAAGACCGAATGGATAGATAGTTAGATTTATACATTATTATGATGGTTTGCACTTTGCAGTTATTTTGTTATGCATTGTTGACTGTTCTAGCCGACAATTATTATATTGCTATTACGGGCTTCCTCTATAACCGCGTCAATTTCATTTTCAGACGCAATTCAATTAATACTAAAATAGTATTACCATCAATTACTTATAGGATTAGAACTAGTGAAAGAGGAACAAGAAAACGGACACAATTATAAATATACAGGTACTACCTACCTATAAGTAAGTATATTATAAGCTGGAACTTAATAGGCGGCATGATGCGCTTTATGAATTGTGAATTATGGATTATGAGATTATGGATGGGTTTTAATTCTAATTAATGACATTGGACTGGTGTCTGATACATACATTGATGCAATTAGTTAGGAAATGTATAAATAGTAGTCAAAGAAGTCTCTGTAAGATTGAGTAACTTCTAATTAATCCTTTGGGCTATGCTAAACTTTAGTATGTTCCGCTAATTTTTGTTGAGCTATAATTCTTGAGTAATAATTATTTACGAAGTGGACCACCACTGAGGACAATATTATTCCTAGGAAATGCTGCACGTTTTCCTACAGCTGGACAAAAATCGTATACTGTATTCATTTAACAGAGAAAGTTAACCCGCTCCCTATAAAAAATGAGCGCATATGCAGAAGAAACAATTTCTATTGGTCTATAATTATAATTCAAGGTTTTTATATTGAATGTTGAACGAATAGATTATAGTAACAAAAGTACATGAACTACGAGTCCAGAATTCAGAGCTGATTGATAGGTATACCTAAGGAAAGTGAAAACTTTTGTTTGCAATCCTCTAATATAAATAAATTTGATGCGATTTTATATTTCTTGTCATAATGAAGCATACATAATGCATTAACGCATTTTGCACGGGAACATGTTCATTGTTTTTCTTATTTCTTTGTTTATAAACGTTCAAACAAGCCATAACCACAAATGACAGTAAAAACAATGAAAAAACATAAACAATTACAAAGTCATAGTTTAATGTAATGCAAATATTCGCTCCCGTTACGAAGAAATTCCTCATTGTTTCAATATTATGTTACGTTGATTTATTAAATCCTAAATAAAAGTCATCAAACTTTTCCGCATTTTAAAAACTAAGTTTATTTTTTTCCTATGTAATCATAAGAATTAACTTTTTAAGATTTTAAGAAAAAAAATAAAATAATTAACATTTTAATTTCTTTGTAATTGATTAATTAAATTATTTTGCAAGCTTAATTTCTTAGAAGCACAGAATATAAATTAAAACGAAGATGAAACTGATCCCATGTAATTGTATAACGTAACATGAACATCATTATTAAAATCTGTAACTGTTCAATGTTCGAAATATGTTTTGCTTTGGTTGACTTAGCTTAGATCAGTATTTTGTCGGACCTTATAAACCAAAGTTTATACTGCTCTAGTACATCTTACCAATAAGACCCGTTGTGTTCTTTACTGATTCACCTTGTACAAGTCTGGTACCTTCAGCTTCAAAAGATTAACTGGGTAAAATATATTGATGTAATTGAAGTAATAAATAACTCGATTAGATGGCTAAATTACATATGAGTGTAGCTATATTATACTTAGACTTAAATACAAATATGATATGAATATGTATATGAACAGCATGAGCATAAATATTATATTGTCATATCTGTCATATTGCAGAACCCAATCATGTAATATCAATAAAATTGCATTTTAAGTTCTACAAGGATAAAATAAGAATATAATTATAAATGAAGTCAAGACTGTTATTGAATTACATACTTATGTTGATATACAGAGGACTCGAGAAGACGGAGTTAGCTTTTGAACGAGTAGCACAATTGAGTAAAAGGAACAATCATTTAGGTACTCGGGGCGGCCTAGGCGACCCAACAGTGAAAAAAAAAGCGACTTATGCCATACTTACGAGTTAATATGGCCCGTTTTTCCTTTAAATTGCCCAGAGTGCATTGCAAAATTATTGGATTCACTGGAATGTTAGAGCGACGCTATAGAATCATGCGTATTTCTATTTTAATTGTTTACTAAGAAACTGTGTATCATCCGACGAAAAAATATTTCATAAATTGATTTATACATTTTTTTTACATCACTTCCAAATACTAGTTTTTCAGACTCAGGTGACCCGGACCGGAGTCGTGGATATGTCAAATTCTTGTTCATTAAGAATTTTCCTGACACCATTACTTTCCCTGTATACCTACTTTCGGTATGGTCGGAAAGTAAAAAAAAAATTAAAATAGGTATGTCGTAATTCAACGTAAATATTTATATTTTCAGTATATGTCGTCACAATTCGTTGAATTTGCATGATTTGGACTTCTTAAAATGATCGCTTGTGTCATTTATCTAACAGATTCCTGAGTCGCCTACCTACACACCCATATGTCTCTGAACATGCCTATACAAAGTTAGCACCACGCCATCCAAGGTGATTTCGCGAGTCCTTCGCATGCTGCGCACACGTAATTATGTAATATGATTGCCTTAACTCTTATTTGTTCTTTTACTTAATAAGTAAATCTAATAATTGTATACCGGGTGTTCTGAAATTGGCGGATAATCGCCAGGTAACATTGTAGATCGGGTCAAAAGAAAACAAAAATGCCCGGAAGGTCAAGGAAGTTTATGTAGATCCGACAATGTTGCTCCAATGTTTTTCAATTTGCCACCATAACGTAGCTCCATACTTCAAACAAATCTGACACATGGTTTAAATCAAGCTACTAAAAATATGCAATGATGCCAAATGTACTTTTTAGAAAAAAAAGTAATTTTATTACAATGCAGTTATTTTTTGGTTTCAAAAATAAAAAAAGGAAATCAACTTTCTTTGGTAAACTAAAAGATATGAACTACAACTACTATAAGAAAAAATCGATATTATGCCAATGTCATGATACCAAAACTCAAACTTTAAGGACAAACCAGAACCTTCTGGACATTTTTGTATTAAGATTTTCATGTTCTTTTGACCCGATCTACAATGTTACCTAGTTATCCGCCAATTTCAGAACACCCCGTATAGACTTTTATACATTATACAAAGAAATGTAGTACTTATAAATAAGTTTATCTTCACTTTCCGGTTGAATATTGAAATATATTTCTCTATAAAGTGCAATTTTCTTAAATTTAATTATATCCCATTAACTTTTCAAATTCCAGCACCAAAAGGTACTTTACAGTCTAGTCTAGTATGGTTTACATTTCACATGTCACGAAATAACAGAGTTGACTTTTCACTTTTCATCAGTTTCACGCACTTTCATTGACTTGTTTGTTTTGACAAGTGGAAGGAAGTGTGATGAACACTAATCCGAATGTGGATTGTGTGCCTGTTGCTTTCATCATTCAACACAACAACTTTCATTTTCTGTTTTATCTACCTGTAAACATGTACTACAAGTATTTGCATTACTTTTGACATGAAATGTACATTGCAATAATCATTCAACTGTTGCTCTCACAACTCTCACTCACAAAATTTTTAGGCACTCAATGGTGCAATTAAAGTGTAGTTCATATAATTTCATAACTGATATGGCTCAATTTTATAATAAAAATGGGCAAATATATATTGTCATATATTATATTGTCATTAAGCTACAAGAAAATGAAACATTTCTAAGAGTGCTTTTTCTTTCTTGTTATAGCATCAATTGATTACAGAGAAAAGACAGAAAACAATAGTTCACATTTTAGATTAATGAATTGCTGCTGTACCTACTTCCATAGTTTCCTATAATGCGATTGTCCTTTGCTGTTGTTTCACGCGATCATTAATCATTGCTTTGTATAAATGCAATTTTAATTCGATTATAATTTTCACTCTACACCTAGACCAGGGGTCGGCAGACCGCGGCGTTTGCGGCTCTTTAGACTTCAACAAGGTCACCGTTTTGAATAAGCTTTAAACAAACAAAATTGGTTCTTTGATACCTGCGTTATCATGTTTTCTTCACAACTTGGCTCTTTTCACTGGAAAGTCTGGCGACCCCTGACCTAGACGATTCGCATGCTTCTGTTCTTAACACTATTGGCACGTCAAAGAGTCATGACAGTCACTTTCGAAATTTGTTAAGCAGATTTATAATATTTGACAAACTAAGATATATAAGCAAGTTAATTAAACGTTTGTTTTATAGTTCTATATTTACACAATATTGTATAAGAATGGAGAAAAAATGATGGCATAATTTTATAATTAAGTGTATTTATTATAAGTACCTATCTATTATAGTATTACCAGTATCAGGTGCAAGGAGTCAATGTACCTATGTTTTCCTGTTCTAATCGCGTGTCATATGGATGATAATTGTGAAGTTCTATTTGTTCATGTTTTTTTTGCCATTAACACTACAATGATAGTTATAGTTATTGAAATATCCCAGCAAATTCAATACTTGTAAATAAATATAGGTACGTTTTCCTGCGGGAAATATGAAATGGCACACTTTCGCAATTGCATGAAAAGTAATGATGAAAAGTCAACAAACCAGTCAAATAATGATGAAATGAACTTTTCAGTTTTGTTTTTGTATTATCTCATGTCACTATTTGTGGTAGTGTTAACAGAAAACGAATACATCCGCGATATTTTAATTTGGGCGCATTGTGAGTTTTTATTTCCACATAAACCATAATTTTGTTCCGATTTATTGTAAAAAATAAACATTTATTGAACAGTTTTTCAATGCGTATCAAATTTGCAATAATTAAGTATACTTAATACTGTTAATAGTGCAACGCAACAAATTGGCGCCCAACGTCTACCTACTCGAGTTGGGCGCCAATTGGTTGCCTTACAATAGACTAAAAATATTAAAATTTAATGCTTATTATTCAACAAAAACTTGCCTACATGCAAACAATGTAATTATGAAGTTATTGAAATATCCCAGCAAATTCAATACTTGTAAATAAATATAGGTACGTTTTCCTGCGGGAAATATGAAATGGCACACTTTCGCAATTGCATGAAAAGTAATGTTGAAAAGTCAACAAACCAGTCAAATAATGATGAAATGAACTTTTTAGTTTTGTTTTTGTGTTATCTCATGTCACTATTTGTGGTAGTGTTAACAGAAAACGAATACCTATACATCCGCGATATTTTAATTTGGGCGCATTGTGAGTTTTTATTTCCACATAAACCATAATTTTGTTCCGATTTATTGTAAAAAATAAAGATTTATTGAAAAGTTTTTCAATGCGTATCAAATTCGCAATAATTAAGTATATTTAATAGTGTAACGCAACAAATTGGCGCTCAACGTCTACCTACTCGAGTTGGGCGCCAATTGGTTGCTTGCGTTACAATAGACCAAAAATATTAAAATTTAATGCTCATTATTCAACAAAAACTTGCCTACATGCACGCATGCAATGTAATTATGAGTTGTTCACTTGTATTCCAAGTTGTAAGATACTTTTCTTTAAAAGTTTTTATCATTATTTAATCATTAATTGTAATCTTGTCCATTGATTCGGGATGTTATAGATGTATGCATTGCGTTTACCTTCGAGATCGGAATGCTAAATTGTATGTAAATCAATGGTGACGTGAAACATAAGCGAACAGATCTTATGAACATGATTTCGATATCATCCTAATGATGTGTATATCCCTCTTAATTGTCAGTTCCTTTAAGAGTTAACCATCGCCGATCGTTTTCAAAATGTATAAATGTTTGTAGTATGTACCAATAAGAGCCATCCGCATATGTACATTTCTTTAGCCTTTGGTCTTTAGAGAAGTATAGAGATCATTCTTTGATCATGTTCAATTCCCATGTGTTCAACTAAAGAGACAACTACAATTTTATTCACCACATCATCAACCCAAAGGCTTACCTTTGCAAAACTATCAGCTATGGAGTATTACCTAACCTTTATTCTTTTCTATAGGCTAAAGCAACATAACCTAATCTAATATCTACCTATTGCTTACCATCAATGTCAGTCGTCAGCTCGTCAGTTCCCGCAGTTTCTTTTCAATATTTCAAGTGCATGTTGCCTCCAAGGACATGATTTCTAAAAATATTATTTACCGAGCTTGTTCTGGAAGCTGGAAGGCTTTCCCTTTTTCTGTGCACAAGCTCTAAGATTATGGAATGACCCGAGCGCCATGATTTTCGCAATTATTATCCAATTGACCACAAACCGGAAAGCAACAAATACCTACAATTCGAATGTTGTAAAAGTTTTCAAAGTAAACAGGCTTAACTGCGTTCGCCGAACACATTCAGTAAGTACATTTATATAGAAGCGCCTTTATTGCGCAATACATGGTGCGCAAAAATCAGTGTCACACGTTAAACAATATAAAACGATGAAATGAAACTGGCTTACCAAAAGAAATTTGGCGCGCATTTGTTTGTGTGCTAGCAGTAGCACTTATTGAATTTGTTATCATTTTTGCCTTTTCCAAATTTTATTCCAGTTGCGTTTGAAGAGTTGCAGTGATAAGGTATATTGTTGTATATAGTAAGTTCTTGTTGTGGTCTTGTTTCCAAATTGGTAAGTTATGTGAAGAAGGATTGGCCTGGTGCCGGAGGCTCTAGGCACATTCTATGATGACGGACACAGTGAACACCGACATTGCTCTTTTGTGTTCTTGTGTTTTCTGTCCATGAATAGTCCTGCAGTTCAGCTATTTGTGCTGTTACAGTAATGTTGATCAGAGTTTTACAGGTAACTTAGTTGTAAGTGATCCATACATAAATAAATAAAATCGCGTATACTCGCTTACACAGTATCACGTCGCAAACTCAATCACATCGATACGATCGGTGAACGAACATTTTATATAATTCCGTTATTATACCAATTGTTAACACAACAATTCGGTGACAAAGAATTCGAATTATTCATCATTTTCTAAATACGGAACAGACTAAAGTTATTTCATCCATTCATTTGTGACATATTAATAACCTCAATTGACAATGATGTATGTATACATTTACAGTTTCTTTTCATCACAATATATCAAGTTCAATTGCTCAGCGAAAAATGAATGACTAGCAAGACGAAAAGAAGCAAACACTTTTTCCTGCTTATATCCATCTCCATATATGTTATGCAGTGATTTTACAAGGCTAATAGGAAAGAACGAAAAGTTGTGGAGGGGTGGAGGCGGAGCCAAACGTAGCGAAAAAGTATTACCGAAAAACAAATGACACTGCTTTACTGATCAAAGTTGAGTTTCTGAACTATGACGACAGAGAGCGTATACTCTCTAGCCGATGCACGGAATGTATTTACGGAGAATTTTCGATATTTTCGGGTTTAGCGGTCAATCTTGTGCGTAATGCGTAATTTTCAACATTTCGACAGCTACTATACTATTCAGTATATGGATTTTGTAATGCAAAGACCAAATCAAAAGCAAGTAAACCGAGCTGAATAAGTACGAGGTCACGTTCCGTGGGTGGATGTAGGCATTTGAGTATTCAACATTCAACGATTCAGCATAAATACTCAAACTACAGTATCTCATACATCGTGACGTCCTTTTAGTAAACCCATTACCAACAACAATTTTTATTAAAGAACAACAACTACAAAGTGCAAAAGCAATAATGAAAAAGTAAATAATCAGCATAAATATGTTAGATAATTTACTAATATACGCAAAGGTAGTTTAGCAAAATTAGGTATTTTAAATGTTTAGTCGTCGTTTGTTGAAACGAAATTTATTAGCTACTAAACTATAAGATTCTTGTTAATAAAATTTAAAAAAATAAAGTTTAATTATATACTTAAATCTAAAGCTAAAAGAGCTGTTTCGGGCTTAATTGTTCCAATATTTTTTTAGGTCTGTTGCTCATTTCTCCAAATCACTACAAAGACTTTTCGACCGCTTCATTAAGGTACTGATAATATATATGTAATAATAAATAAACGGATCTAGGAGAATTGCCCGAAAACAATTGCCCGAAGGAAAATAGTTGCCCGAAAATGAAATTCCCCGAATTACAATTAACCGAAATGAGAATTGCCCGAAAATTCAAGTACGCTAAGACCAAGTACGTTTTGTGTGTTTACCACTAACTTCTCGTTAACCCTAATAAGGACTAATTGAATTGCCCGAAGATATTATTTTGTTAACCCAGTTAACCAAACCAAACCGAACGGTATAAGTGGAGTTAGTCCTTATTGGGATTAACGTTAATGGTAAACACACAAAACGTACTTGGTTTTAGCGTACTTGGTTTGGTTTTTGGAATTTTCGGGCAATTCTTATTTCGGTCAATTGTAATTCGGGGAATTTTATTTTCGGGCAACAATCCTTTAGGGGAATTGTTATTTTGGTAACTTGTTTTCGGGCAATTTTCCGGGACCCTAAATAAACACATAAATCGTGAATTAGCTTTAATAAATTGCTTAGTCTAAAGGTATGGGTCCACGATGAGACTTTTTGTGAAATTTTAGTT
>JARJEB010020260.1:0-14353 GCA_030264535.1 Liometoxenus newtonarum | reverse complement strand
TCAAGTCAAGTCCAATAAAATCAAGTCAGTCAGTTATTTCACACCGAATTTCCTACTGTAGTCATTCGGTGTGAAATAACCCCTTAGAGCATATAAAATGGAGCTAACATAGCCTATTTGGCTCAATGTTAGCTTTTTAAGCCGACTGAAAGGTAAAAAATGTTGTTCTTAAGTTTTAAAATCTAATAAAGCGCTAGCGTGAATAATAGGTGTGCTCTTAGGTTCCACCCAATGGTTCCACCTGACCTGTGCGCTTGCACAATATCAGATTTTAAAACTTAGAACAACATTTTTTTGCTTTTCAGTCTGCTTAAATCCGTACCGGTATTGTTCCCTCCATGTTATATGGTCTAAGGAAATAACTGACTGACTTGATTTTATTGGACTTGACTTGACGAGATGGCTTGACTGGCTTTTGGTGCGAAATGGCACTAATACTTGCTTGTTTGTGAAGATAGTGATTATGAAACTGGATTCAATGAAAAACTATTAAGTAATGAAAAGGTACCAAACAAAAAGTCAAGATTAAATTCAGGAGATAAAAAATATAATAAAGTAATCGATGATGGTAACATAAAATGTTTTCACGAGCGTATGAACCAGTATTATGCGAATTTGGAAGAAGAAAATAAACGGGCCTTGGATGAAGGCTCAGAGTTGCCTGAAACTGAGGTTGTGATTTGTAACACTTTGAAAACTTCTAGTAAAATCTGGAATGCTTTATACAAGTAAGTATATTTCATAAAAAATCAAGTAAAGGAAACATTTGTTAATAATAAACGTATTATTTCAGTTATCAACGTGAAGGTGTCGAATGGTTATGGACGATTCATCAAAAAGTATCTGGTGGTTTATTGGGCGACGAAATGGGTCTCGGAAAAACCGTTCAAATAATAGCATTTCTTTATTCGTTAAATTATAGTCGCGTAATATCCAGTTACGGTGGGTTTAAGGGATTAGGTCCAACGTTAATTGTATGTCCGTCAACTGTTATTCATCAGTGGGTGAAGCATTTTCACGAGTGGGCACCGGAATTTCGAATATCAGTTCTGCATCAATCCGGAACATACACAGGTACTCTGTTTACGAATAAATAAATAAAAAAACAAAATTACTATTGTATTTGGTTTCCTTTTGTTTGTGTAAAGGCAATAAACATAAACTGATCAAAGAAAACATAAAATCAAAGGGCATCCTAATAACCACCTATCAGAGTATGTTGAAGTACAAAGGGAATTTAATTGATCTAAATTGGCATTACATCATTCTTGATGAAGGACATAAGATTCGTAATTCCGGCGCAAAGGTTCGTTTTTTTATTCATTGTTTAAATTTATACTTGATTATTGTATTTAAGATAAGCCTAGCTGTTAAATTGTTCAAAACACCGTATCGTTTGTTATTGACGGGATCACCGATGCAAAACAATTTACAAGAATTATGGAGTTTGTTCGATTTCACCAATCCGGGTATGTTGGGAACGTTGCAAGTGTTCATTGAGCATTTTGCAATGCCCATTATGCAAGGTGGATACTCAAATGCAACGCCTATGCAAGTAATTATTTGAAATCATCAATAATTTTGATCCATTTTGAGTATTAATTCAATTTTATTAGGAATCACTTGCTCTATCCATGGCCACTGCATTGAAAAACATGATAACACCACATTTGCTTCGACGCGCAAAGATCGACGTGAAACATGATATTTGCTTACCCAACAAAAGCGAACAAGTTTTGTTTTGTTCCATTACACCTGAGCAGAGAGACTTATACAAAGGGTTTTTAATGGTAACTGTCAATCAATATAAATTTTAAAATAGATATTTAAACAAAAAGCATAATTAATTGAATTTTTGTAAGATGGTTAACCGAATTTAAGATGTTGCACTGTCTAGAAAAGTCAGCCTCCGGCTGGAGAGTCACGAACCGGAGGAAAAAGTATTCTTAAATTCGGTTAACCGTCTTACAAAAATTCAGTTTATACCTACCTCTGCACCTAAAACTGTTGTTGCACTGGCTTGAATTGTCGTTCTTCGGCTTGAGCCACTCCGTGGCTCAGTTGGTTACAGCATTGGCCTGTAATGCTGGAGAGTGACTTTTCCAGACAGTGCAACATATTGACTTGTTTATAAATTTGAGAAATTTAGTCGGAAAAGCATAATTGTTAGATTATTTAATAAAATATTGAATCTTTCAGAGTGATCATGTCAGTAATATATTAGGACGTGGCAGCAAAAATTGGTATTCAGAAAATTATACACGAGCCAAGGTCTTAGTAAGTATCACAACTCTTAGGAAAATCTGCAACCATCCAGACATTTATTTAAGCGAAGTAGAGGATGACAATGTAAGTAAATGTTTTTTTTGTACACACCGAGTATAACTAGAAAATAATTAATTATATTTCTTTTTACTTAGGAAACTAATGAAAATGGTGATGATAAGTTTGGCCATTACAAAAGATCCGGAAAAATGATAGTAGTATCCGCATTATTGAAAATGTGGAAGAAACAAAACCATCGTGTCTTGTTATTTACACAAAGTCGAGCAATGATAAGGATTTTTGAACGTTTCCTTAACGATAATGATTATAATTACTTAAAAATGGATGGAGGCACGAGTGTTGTATCACGCCAATCATTAATTGATAGATTTAATAATGTAATTTAATTATTGAAGTAGATTGAGCTTATTGGTATTTTTGACTAATTCTTGTGCTTTTAAATTCTAGGATGCATCAATTGATGTCTTCCTGCTGACAACACGTGTTGGTGGATTGGGAGTCAATTTGACTGGTGCTGATCGTGTGATAATTTATGATCCGGACTGGAATCCAGCTACAGATACTCAAGCAAGAGAACGAGCATGGCGGATAGGTCAAGATAAAGAAGTTACAATTTATAGGTTGTTATCAGCTGGTACTATCGAAGAAAAGGTTTGTATTTTAATTATTAATTTATAAAAATAATGTTCATTCATATATGATTCTTGTTAAAGATGTATCAACGGCAAATTTGGAAACAATTACTCAGTAACAAAGTATTATTGGATCCAAAGACACAAAGATTCTTCAAATCGTCGGATCTTCATGATTTGTTTTCGTTACAAGAACATGTTGATTCCAATTCGGAGACTACAAACATATTTAAAAATTCACGAGTAAGGATTTATTGATGGTTCGTACATTTTTGAAATAGCTAATTCGATAACATATTTTAGATATCGGTTGAAGAGAAACTCAAAAAGATAAAGAAAAATCATTCTTCATCTGCCGAACCACAATTCACTAAAGACAAGATTGAAAAAATGAAACTACTAGCCGCACAAATTTCTAAAAACATATCCAAATCATTATCGAAGAAAGAACCGGATAAACTAGTCGATCCTTTCCAACTGGAACTAAAAGATGAACGCGACGAAAAGTTGATACATCGCCAAGAATTGAAAAAACTTACACCGACTGAATTGCTTCATTACAATCGTGAAAAACTGAATAGAACTAATGATGATGAAACGAATCAATTAGATGATTGTGAGACAGACATTAATTTTACAAAGGCCCTTGTTATATCGGAAAAGGCTGCTGATTTGTACAAGACTGCCAAATGCAATTCAAAAAAGGTTGATACAGTTACCGAAGAGTATAAATCATTAACACAAGTTTTTGCAAAACCTAAAAAGAACAACGTCAAGAAGCAGAAGCAGAAATGTGAAGTTGATGTTACCGGGCAAATCGATGGCGAAGTTATTGAAGGTTTGGTCAAGCGACAGTGCAGAAAAGCAGACAGAAAAACCAGCCAGGAAACAAAAGATCAAGATAATTATGTATTGACTAGATTGTTTGCGAAAAAAGGTGTCCAATCAGCTTTGCAACACGATAATGTTGTGCAATGTGCTCCGTCAGAAGCTACAAGTATAAAAGTCCACAGCGAAACGCAACTGCGTACGGATCTTGCGCTACAGGCACTACGAAGAAGTCGGATTAATAAGTGGTGAAGAAAATGACTGTTGTTGCATTAAGTATAAAGGCGTTTTTTTTTATTGATTTATCTTCCCGTGCATTTCATTCTCAATTATTAGTTTTCCAATGTTTCCAATAACTCGTTGATATTCAGATTGCGCCTCTGTTTTCAAAATTGATGTCACGACGTAGTGATTTTGTGTGAGTGTATCAACTTGTGGTTTGGCAAGTACGTACGGTGCTAGTTTGGCAACTTTAGCAGGAAACCGATAGTGATCCCTTTGGGATGTTTCCTCTGGTTGTATAGTGGTATCGATATTTTGAAAGTCGTCCTTTAGTTTTCTTGACATACGATTGTAATTGCAATACGATTTGGAGTATAAAGAACCCTTTTTTAGTTCATAATCAACTGTTTTACTCACTGGTTCCTTGAAGTACAAGTCAGATAATTTGGGATGTTGATTTTTGAACTACAAAGGAAGATTTAATAATACTTGTAATGACTTTTGAAGACTGATTTACGGTATTATTTAAATATTCGTTGGACAAGTCTACTGGTGCAGGATGGTCTGGTGCATTTTCACTCGTTGTTACGAATTCAAAGTTCTCTTCAACTGTGTGCGTCCTGCATAAGTTATTGTTATCGGGCGGGTATTGAAATCCCTTACTAATCGGCTGATAATCAGTCTGATACGTTGTACGGTACTGATTCATTTTTAATCTTTTTTAAATATTTTGAAAATAGAAATGCTGTTTTTTTGACGTACCTAATCGAACTATTGTCAAAACTTTGGTTTAAAAACTTAGGTAATTAATATTTTTAATTATTATACTGCGCGATTACTAAAAAAAATAAGAAAGCTTTAAAAACTTACCCCGCGAGACATCCGACGATCGAAATGTTGAGTGGATTGTCTCTTAACCAAGGACATAGCAAGCTTACTTGTGATTTTAATACTAATCAGTCAAATTTCTCGACCACCCTCCGGTTAAGAGCATTACCAGATCCTACCTTAATCCGGCTCCTAGAAACGGGATGGGGGGCGTCGTTTCTCAGGAGGAAGCGTCGATCCATTGCAAATTCCCCTATCAATCCATCCATATCCCTCACGTTTGGTTCCCATATCATTGGACCGGTTACTATAGGACTATAATCACTTTATTTGCCGCGTGGTGTTCTGTGGCACCTTTTCTACTTGTGCGGGTGCACTTTCATTATCTTTCGACTTTTCTAATAAACGACTAACAAATTGCGTACTGGCCCTAATCAGTGAAAGGGGGCATGGCACGACGCACTTTCGATAGCTATCCGGATAAATTAGTAACTACATTAAGTAAACGCGGGAGTTCTCAAGATTTTGTTTGGTTGCTCATCTAAAAATAAATTAAGAAAACAACTATTAGCATAAATCCAAGAATATTGGTATTGTTACTTGTGGATTTATTAATTATTTAGTTTTGATTAACATCAATTTAAATTAAAATCGGTTCGAGTTTGTTCGGTTTGCGCGAACAGATTCGTCGTTATTACATGAACTTCGACGAACACGTTATCTGCCGATAAAAAAATCGAAAATTTCTTTCAATTAGGTAAACATTAATTTTTCACAAAAAACTACGATGTACTTAGGTATTATGTAGTTTATAGAAATGAAACAATTTTTGGTACTTTATGAAGATTCTGGTATGATTGTTTAAAATGGCTACCGTGGTTGACGACACGAAAATTCGAAACTCAAAAGAATAACATTTTCCATCAATATTTCCCAAAAATAACCCCACACGGGCGTTTACGAAATTGTTACCGACGTATTTTTTAGAGCGATTCTGTAACGCGAATCATTAATTTCTATAAATTTTATTTTTGTTTGACCGGCTATGGACTGACTGGCCAAAAGTGCCGTTGCCCGTGTAAGTGCAGCGCCGCCATTTCGTTAGCCGAAACTTTCGATTGAAAAAAAACGTATCACGAAAAATGAATTACCCGATAATTACACGATTCTCCCGCAATCTGCGCGGTTCTGAGTAAGTTCTTTATGATTTTAATTGGCTATACTTTGATTTACCTTATTAATTATCGATGAACTAATGGAGCACGGGTGATAACGTCCATTTCAACCAACGACAAGAACACAAGAAGGCCGTGTACCTGTAACTATCGGTTGTTGATAACGGAAGCACGTAAGGCCCAAATGACATAAACAAATTGCAGCATGATTTCCGGAAATTTACGAATGTGCGATTTTGGCGTTTCCTTTCCGATTCAAATAAAGTATAAATAATGATAAATAAAAGTTGAACTAATTAAAATACAACAAAATTTAATAAAATTCAATTTCTTTTAATACGTGAATGCTTTAATATTGTGCTTAAAATTAATATTTTTTTAATTTAAAATTTAATATATCATTGACAGATGGAAATCCACCACACTATTTTACTGCGTGCATGTTGGGCTGCCTAAGTTTTCGTATCCTTTCAAATAGAAAATAATCTCGAAATTAATTTACATTATTTTAATTACTGTATTTGGTACTTCTTTTATAATGATTTTGTTGTAACATAAGGATGTATTTGATTTTCAGTTTGCATTTTCATACTTTTTGATTTAAATCCAGAAATTCTGGTTAACTTGGCAACAATGCAGCAGCGATTTTGTGGATAACTTCACGGCGTTCTTAACCACAAATCTTAAATAATAAACTTTATATGTAATAAAATCATTAATAAAATAAATAAGAATTTGACTGGAACATTGGAATCAAGCTGAAAATGAGAGTCAACAAATGCTTTTATTGCGGGCAAACAACAATTAGTAATATATTGAATTAAATAACATTAAATATTTATAAGCGTTTGCACAATATACAAACAAAGATTATTTGTTTGTTGCAAATCATTGCAAAATGTTTTCAAACGAAGTAAAATGGGTCAGAATTTTTGATATACAAGACATAGTTAAACACAAAAAAGGATTTACAGTTTACAAAGTCATATCAATGGTAAGGCGTGTATAATTAATAGAAAATCGAATTGTTTTAATTATTTTCATTTTGTAGCTTTATCCTGAAAGTTGTCCTGATGCTGTAACAAAAATAACGGTGTGGAAACGCTTCAATGAGTTTAAAACTCTGCACAAGGACATCAAAGCATTGCATAAATCATTAAAAATACGGGATCAAGTGCCCAATTTACCTACAGCATCATATTTTAAGAGGTAACCAATGATCGGGTAATCAATGAAAGTTAAAATATTTTTCTTTTATTGTTCTAGATTTGACGAAGATGTAATACATCAACGAAAAGATTTAATATTAGGATTACTTGAATATATTTCAATACATTCACAATTATTTACTAGCAATATGTTTGTTAAGTTTTTCGAGGTGAGCACGCAAATGAGTTTGATTGCTTCATCATTTTATTGATTTATTTTTAGACTAGTCACAATCCTTATGATGGGGACCCGATAATTGGTGAATCAGATGATGAATGCACAATCAGTGATGATACCGATTCACTATCAACAGTTAGCAGCTCAATGATACAGGTACAGTTGTTGCCAATTATTTATTTTTCTATTTTTATTTGTGAATTGACTGGACTGAAGTTGGGCACGCTGTACATTGTGATTAATTTTGTTCAATATCTTGTTTCATTCTATTACGATCATATTAGGGTTGTTTCATCAAAGCACCGAACTAGTTCCGAACCATAGATCTTTCCGAATCGTGCCGAACTGTCCGACGCATGAGCAGTTTTGAAAAAGCGTTGGTTTTTTTAAAACTGCTCATGCGTCGTACAGTTCGGAACGGTTCGGAACTAGTTCGGTGCTTTGATGAAACAAACCTATTACTAGGTTGATAAAGGATAAATTATCATCATTTATTTTTTATTATATTAAAAAAATTAAACGTGTTGTTAGTAAATTAATTATTTTAGTTAACCGATGACGCATATAAATTAGACGAATACCCAATATGTTTCAAGTTAATAATCGGTGACTTGCATCTTTACAATTGTGAATTGTTCGGCAATTCATTAGGCAGTGACCTAATTGAAGCGGAATACATTTCGCATGCCGACCGTTTCTTTGAGTTAGCGACAGAAATCGAAGCCGCACACCGGGAGTTCAAAGTCGCGTGGAAACACTATATGCAAGGCATTTATATTTTGTTGAAGTACGGCAAGGAGGATAAGAATATCGATCGCAAAAATACGGCCAAATTTAAGTTAGAGAAATATTTTATACGAGTTGAAAAACTTTTCTATTTGTATCTCCAAGAAGATATTCATATTTATGTAAGTATTTGTTGGACTTTTAATAATGTAATTCGATTAGGTCAATCAGTGGCGTAACCAGACTCCTATTGGGTGCTGAGAGGGCCTGGAATCTTAAAATTTGGCGGCTTTAGTCCTCTCAGCGCCCCCCCCCCCCCATTGGTTACGTCTATGACTTCAATTCCCAATAATTCTCTGTGTGCTATATTCAGATTGTCGATCATTATGGTGAGCCTTTTGCAAATGTTGCTTTATCATACTTAAACAATTTACACTTTGAACAATTGTTTGATTTGCAAAAATTCGAACCGATAAATCAGCGCGAAGACGAAGAATTGGTATTAAAAGCCGAAATCGGTCAATTAAACATTATCAACTATCCAATATCAACATCGGCAGTTCGAAATTCACCGTACGATTCCGAAGACTTTCTACTTCTAGCAAATAAGTTTGAAAACCAACAGAATTATGCCGCCGCCTATGTAAATTACAAAATGGCCTTTATGGATGTGTACAAGTACCTACAAACCGAAAACAAGGATTTGACCTATTTGCTACGAAACGAAAAATATGTTTATAGAGGCGACGAATTGTTGAGTTCAACTGATAAGGACTCGAAGGTATTTAAGAATACAAAACACAATTAACTTGTTATTGATATTCATGCTTGACTGCTTTTTGTTGCTTGTGTTCCGCTGTATTTTGTTCTTGTGAAACGTCGTGATTCGTGATTATGAAGTGTTTGCAGGAGATTGGTGAGGCGAATTACCGAAAAAAGAAGCATGCTGATTTGTACAAGTACAAAGTAACTGATTTTATCGATAACGACTTCATGATTGTTCTGAATGAAGAAAGCCAGCAATCATTTATTGTTAAAGTTGTACAGAAAACTTTTCTTTTTTCCAATGATGACATTGTGTTTCCGAAACATGTGCCTTACATGACTAAATTACAACGATGGCATAATACTGACGATGCCATTTTTTTATTGTTTAACAATACAAGGTACTTTAAACTTAAAACATAATGAAAAAGGTCAATAATTATTATTTGTTTCAGTGCAACAAATATAAAAGACTATTTATTAAAATTTACAAATTCCTCTTCGACAAATGCAACAAACTGTGATACAGAAGTGGAAGTGGAAAAGGATACCAAAGAAAATGAAGAAAACCAAATACTACATAGCAGCCTATCTGATGATTTTGAATTTCTCGATCTACCATCGTCTGCCAATAGTAGTGGACTTGAAGAGTCTGATGAATTCGATGAATCCGAGCAACGGTTTGTTCCTATAGATAAAGTTAAGAAGTGGATTGCACAAATTGTGCTTGCAATTGAGAGACTGCACAAATGTGGTGTTATATGCTGTGAATTAACGATTGACAATCTGAAAATCGATGAAAACGAAAATATTTTGATCGATTACAAGTGCAAAATTGGCGAAAGAATGGTTTACAGGTACAACGAAACGAATTTGATGGCACCCGAAGTCTATACGTTCGAAATGGTAACGCATGCTGCTGACTGGTGGTCATTGGGTGTTATTTTGTATGAATTACTAGTTGGCACTGTGAGTATAAGCAAAACTGTACTTTTTATTGTGTTTCTCTATTTGGTATTATGATAGTAAAATACTGACTTTACAACACTGAAAAGTGTGCTATAATAGTATGTTAAGTAATAAGTGCTTTAAAACACTATATTATAAAACCGAGTCCAAGTTTGGTTCGAGTTTTATAATGCGTCTTACAGCATGAATTTCTTATACTATTTTATCTGTTTTGCGCTAATTTTAACTGCAAATAAAATAAAAATGGACAAAGCAAATAAAAAATATATTTCTAAAGTGTATGGTAGGCAACCCAAATTGCGTTGCTATCAAAATGGGCGACGTTTGAACGTGACAGTAGCAATGTTTTGCGCATGCGTCAATTTTACTTTATGCAACTAGTTGTCCCATGGAATGCTTTAATTTCATACTTTAATTAACTACATTGGGTATTCTAATTGGTATATTATGAACGCAAAATAGATAAAATCAGTTGGTAACACTGATTGGATAAAGTAAGGAAGTCCATAAATGTCCGGTGATAGGGATGAAGGAAACATAGATTTGTGACCAAAAAAAACATGCACAAAAATCCAAAGCCACAAATTTAACCTAAAAATAAAATATGAGCGAGTTTGTGAGTTGCTGTAAGATTCAAACGTGAAAAAGTTTTTTTCAACAATTTTGAATTTTTATAAAAAAAAATGTCTGACGATTAATGTCCACAAATGTACGGACACTTATTAAAATAAATGTCAAAAAAATAAATGTTCTGACATTAATCATCTCTAGCTACAGTAGTGCAAGCTAAGCAAGCGTCTCACTAAATATATAAAATTCCCTAAATCAACTACAATTTACTTATTTTTTCATAAGATTTTTAATCGATAAAAACGTTTTCTTTGTTATGACATTAATTAATTACGTAAATAATAATTCGTGTTTGTTTTCAGACAATAAGTCCCATCAATCCAAATGGATTCTACACTTATCCAATTATTAAGATACCAAAGTTTATATTACACGATGCAAAATCACTTATTAAGCAGGTAATTCGTTTACGTTGTCAGATATTGTACCTTATTAGTAATTTTGAACTTTTCAGCTTTTAATTTTCGAACCGAACATTCGTTTAGGTTCCAGCGGTGCGGAACAAGTCAAGTGTCACCCGTTCTTCAAGGGTACCAAATGGCATTCACTGTGAAACACCTAAAATACACACCTAAAACCAGTGATGGCATTTGCACCGGGTGCAAACGTTTATGCACCCAATGCACCGGGTGCAATAGATTCGTCAGATTCAAACAATTTTAAATGTTAAGGTTATGGCGGGTTATTAGGGTGCAAACATTTGATTGCACCCGGTGTAAACCATCACTGCCTAAAACAAGTATTTACTATAATAATACAAAAATAATTTTGCACACAGACATTCCACTGTTACTGTCCTGAACAGAGTAACTTTTGTGACACGTGATACAATTATCTTTATCTTTTAATGAGATATCGAAGTATTAATGTTATATTTAGTATTGTTGTTTTTAGTATTATTAAGTTTGCACTCTTAATTATTACCTACGTGATTTGTTATGTTACATGTCTTGATATTGTTCAGTATTGTACGTTTGGTATTAATAATAAGCACCATTCCAACAAGTCGATAATGTTTTAACGAACGTATGTATAACTTACACTTAAACACAAAACAGATATACTTAATCATATTAAGGAATAAGGATGATGTATATTTCCTGTTTCCGTGTTTGATTTTTCTATCTCCAAATATACCTACCAAACAGGATACAAATGCGTGCAAAGTAAAGATGTAAAGGTAAAGCTAAAAATTTGAAGAGGCGTGCGTAATGCGCAAGAAATCTAGATTCTTAGTAAGATTCCCTTTTCAGAACTCGAACCAGTAATGACTATCACGCAAATTCCACTACAAGTGGGGTGGGATGGTGGAAGAAAGGATATTAAAAAGTAATAATTCTTTTTTTCGTTTTGGATACGTTATTATGGCTGTTATAAGTATTCGTATACCAATACGATTTGTTATCGTTATCGAAACGAGCATGCAATAAGAAATAGTCGGGTTGAGTGGCGGAAATATAAACATTTCAAATAAGAAGGAAATATGGGAATAAGCATAGGCGTGCGCAAGAGATTTTATTAGAGTGTGCACAAACTTGAAATGTAACTGATATTCTAGATTCAAATTAATTTTTGCCGCCTCTAGTGTTGCGCCATCTACAACATCCTAAGAGGGCAAAGTCAGCTGATTTGCCATTGCGTCAAAAATAGTTAAGAGTTAAATCATAAAACATTAGGGTACAGATCATAGACCAGAATAGATCGGTAACTCTGGGTATTTTTGTCGTAGTCAAATTTAGTTCATACTCAACCTACTCTAAGCGCTACGAACGCTAAAAGCTCGGAAATTTCCAGTTATTTTTCATCCCACAATTAGGAACGCAGCAAATGAACATTTTGCGAATAAACAGAATTAAATAAAAACACAAGAAAACACTTTATGAACGTAAACGATAAACGAAACACAAGCTGGCATTAGCATCAGCGCCAATGTAATCTTGAGTCGGTACTATTTTTCGTGACGAACTAGCTACATAAGAGTTCTTACCCCATGCATTAGGGTGTGCACACCCGGCACCCCTGTGCGCACGCCTATGGAAATAAGAGGGAGTTTTGATGTTCCGAGCATGACGCTAAATAATTATTTAGTGCTTATCTGTGGTTTTCTACTTACTGAATATCATAATTACATCTAGAGATGAGCGGGGGAAAGTTTTCATTTATTAGGACATGTCAGTGGACACGACACTTTCATTAATAAAAACAATTTAAATGCCTAGATGAAGTGAGATAAATATAAAAGACTGAAACAAGAGACCATTGCCTCGATGATGCTTATTCTCACAAAGCGTGTTCTAATAATATTTATAATAATAATTATAATAATTATGTTCTAATAATAATTAAAATTAGAACACGCTTTGTGAGAATAAGCATCATTGAGGCAATGGTTTCTTGTTTCAGACTTTCATTAGTGTCTGCAATGGTCGGAGAAACTATGTTTTGGCGCCAAAATACAGGCACGGAAGCCCAAGATCACAGAATATATACTAACAGAAGGTTCACTGCGTGGCTTTCGACAGGCCTTGTTTGGTCAGCCATGTGTATGGATGTTGAATTTTTGCGAGAAATTTTAATTTTCTATTTGCATTATGAGGTAAATTTAAATTTCCCGCAAATTCCAACATCCACACAACATGGCTGACACGCCTGCTAAAGTCAACAAATGAGGCCTGTCGAAATTCATTGTAAAAGTCACGAAATGAATCTTCTGTTAGCATATATTATGTGCCAAAGTCACAGTCCCAAAATGTCCAGACAATATTCACGTTATTCTGAATGGCTATGTTGTCCTACGGGTTGCCTATGTTGAAGTACATCAATAACATTGTTTGTGCTTATAGGCTGCCTATATTAAGGTCCATCAATGAATTTTCTTATGGTTTTCTCACTTTATTTACACAACCATCAATTTGAAAATAGTGCAATGTTAATTATTTCCATTATTCACTGAAATAGCAAACAAACAAATATTAATTAAAAATGATAAATATTTGGGTTAATATTAAATTCAAATAGTAATTATTTGTTTCATTCGGATCAATAAACAATTAATCATTTATATGTATATCAACGACGGATATTAAATTCGTTGCGATAATGGAACGTTGCATATTTGAATATTCAATTTCGATATCGAATCCTACACATTTATTTATGTATTCATCTGAATTTGACCTCTATTTTGATTATATTCCTAAAAATAACAAATTTACTTTTTCATTATTTGCTAAATTTACCTACTTCGAAGGATATTAAAGTTTTTCAATTTTTGTATTACGTAAGATATTATGCATTAGCGTAACCAGACTCTCATTGAGAGGTGGGGGGGGGGGGGGCTGACAGGGGCTGGACTCCAAAAATACATATAATTCTTTTTAATCCAAACAGTAGAACCAAGGGGGGCTAGAGCCCCTTCAGCCCCCCCCCCCACCCCCCTGGTTACGCCAGTGTTGTTATAATACGAATAATCAGTCACAGTTAATTAATTTGATTAATGTTCATTTCACTTTAAACTCCCAACAAGTTTGTTGAAAGAACTCGAGAACTCGCTTTCCATCAATGATAATTATTATTAATTAATTATGAGTTAATGAATTAATAGTAACACCACATTACAACAGGTACAGTTCAATGTAACCCATGCGTGTTGCATTTATAACGTCTTTCTCGGTAATTAATGATATACAGAAGTATGAAATTAATTTTCACGTTTTCGCAAATATTAATAGTTACTTACCTTACAAATTGGTATACAGCGAGTTTATTTTAAGATTGAAAATAGCATTTAGCGTACGCAATGTTCGCAGCTAAAATAAACGAGTCAAGCTCATGTCAAACCCATGGCAGTGGAGATTTCTATTACTAAAGAGACACCGACGGCCGGAGAGAGTGGGGCGAACGACG
>JARJEB010020251.1:0-14474 GCA_030264535.1 Liometoxenus newtonarum | reverse complement strand
GTGAGCGTACTTCCTGAACGCTCTCCAGCGCTCTCGCAAAATGCAAATCGCCATATGGAAACCTCGTAAAAATTTGGGATAACTTCACTACACTACGTAAAAGATAGCTAAAGGTGACCCTACACGATAAGATTTTTGGTGAGATTTTTGTTTCGTGTCATTAAAAACTCAGCTACAACAGGAGTTTTACAGTGCAAATAGTTGTGAGACACATGTGAGAACACGAATTTTTGCATTCTCACATGTGTCTCACAACTATTTCTACTGTAAACTCCTGTAGTAGCTGAATTCTTAATGACACGAAACAAAAATCTCACCAAAAATCTCATCGCGAACGGGCACCTTTCTGTTGAGCTTCACAAAAATTTAAGACGAGATAGAGAGAAGAACCCGGTTTACATCTTCAAGACAAGATGCGAGATTTGAATGAAAGAGATTATATAAAATCAAGATTTTTTTGAAGAAATTATTGATCAGAATTGCAAAATTTAAGATTATAAAAAGTTTTATATGGAAATTTGGCTTGGTAAAATTTCGCCAAGAAAATGTTACTGAGACAAGATACGAGTACACTCTATCGAGACAAGATACTCATTTCTTAAAAAGACAAGAACAATCTATACAAGGCAAGAATTCTGTCTCGTTAACCTTACTTACAGCATTTCAGTTGAAAATAGTTTTTACAATTTTCAAAATTTCTCTTTACCAGAAATAGGACTTATGGTTTTTTCTTTTAACGATTTAATTAGCGTCTTTCGGGATTAGTCATTCTAATTTTATTTAATGTTATTATAATTTGAATTACTTAGTTGATACTTAAATATGCTGAGCATTCAAATTAGTTATCGGCACGAAGTGAACTTCGTTCATAAACTATATGTATATAGTTAGATAGAGATATTAAGATACATCATAAAAGATGACTAAGACAAATCAAAAGGTACCCTAATGAGGAAACAAAATTAAAAGACCGAAATTTTCTTATATATAGTCAATCATGTGCGTGCTGTGCTCTTGAAATATTGTGTGATTGAAATAATATCATAAAATTATTGTTATTATCTTGACATCAAGTAACATAAAACTAATTTAATGTTCTCGTATGCAGAATATACTCGTTAAAATAAAAATATGGTTGGGAAACCAAAGGTAGAGGATGAATCGATGAAAATTATTTTTTTTAGTCCTTGATTGTTTACATAGGCGTGCGCACAGGGTGTGCCGGGTGTGCACTAGCACACCCTAATGTTGTAAGATTTAACTCTTAACTTTTTCTTTTTGACGCAATGGCAAATCAGCTGACTTTGCCCTCTTAGGATGTTGTAGATGGCGCAACAATAGAGACGGAAAAAATCAATTTGAATCACGAATATCTATTACATTTTAAGTTTTGTGCACACCCTAATAAAATCGCACGCCTATGTTGTTCTTGTTTCATTATAGCTGACAACAGCTACTACTTTAGAATCAGGACGTGGACTATGATGCTCGTAAAAAAGGGACGCGCGCGCTCGATTTGAAGGATTAATTATAGACCGCACACTTTATCAAATTGTAGTTATATGAAAATGTTATACCAAGTGTCTCAAAAAATCTTTGCATGTATAGAAAAATTTTAGATTTTTGGTAGATTATTACATTCTGAAGAAGTTTTTAGTTTAATCGGTAATCGGAACTTCTTATCAGTGAAGAAGACTGTATTTTAGAATTATCGGAATCTTATCTACTATAAATTTTTATTGAAGGTGTTCTTGTAAATTTTATCAGAATTACTTGCAATATATTTTTGACTTTCCGGCCACGTAGGTATAGGAAAGTAAGGTGATCATGAAAAAAATCGTCTTATTTTTCCTTGATTCGTGGAGATCCGTTGACCCCAGGTCAAAAATTGGCTTTTTGTGTGTGTGTGTGTGTGTGTACAAAATTTCGGGCAAACCAAGCATCGTATTGGACTGAAATTTGGTAACTGGCCAGCTGTCCCTCCCGATTGAACCTGGAGTAAAAATAAAAAAATCGGATGGTAAAGAAGACACCTTTAGTCGCTAACTATTGATTGTAGCATAAAAGTATCTTATAATTTCCGAATTAGTTTTCAATTTCTTGCAAGATTTGCTATTAACATTTCTTCTAGAGCTAATGGTGTGGATGATATGAATATAATAGAACAATGCTGTGCTACTCTCGATCACACTGACACTCGAAATTGACAATTTAATCTTCATCGGAAGGATATTGTTATAAATATTGAAACTGACGTTAGACGTCAACGAAATTAAATAAATCGGTACGGATTCGCACCGCACAACTTTCCGGCAATATCCACTACGACTTCGTAGAACTCGTCGACCGTAAAAACAATTTTGATCGGAAAGTGGAAATAAGATTGATTATGTTTTGATATTACTAAATTTCTGAGCAATTTCTACTTTCCGATCAAAATTACTTTTACGGTCGACGACTTCTACACGTAAGTCGTAGTGGATATGGTCGGAAAATTGTGCGGTGCGAATCCGTACCGATTGTTTTTTCAAGTGATGTGCATACTTGAAACTTGGAATGAAGCCTGAAATCCCGAAACCAGACCAGTGGTGTAGCTAGGCTAGGTTAAATGGTGCCCTTGATTCTAAAGTAAACTGGATGAACCAATCCCACAAATTCTGTGTTAGCAAATCGCGGGAATTACATATTTGCGAAATTTTCACATTGTCAATCGTTTGGGGCCTCGGTGCGCCGAACATATATAATTACCTTATGATAGTTACGCCGCTGGCTGCCTGGGCCTGAAATCCATGCGTTAATGTAACGCAACCTCTTATTAAACGTATGCACGAGCGAATCGGACATGGTAGATTAATATTAATATAGGTACCCGATGCGGAATCTCTTTCTGCGTGTTATCCGGCGCGTAAAGTAAAGATTCCGATGGATTTTTAAGACGAGCATGAGTTATACCTCCGTACACCGGTAGGTACATCATGTCATATATCGCGCGAAGAAAACCGTGTAAAAATGTTGTTAAAAGATTTATTAAATCTGTAACAAACGCCGACAATTTTAAAGTGCTGTATTTCGCTGCATTTCTAACCAATCTTTATTGTCATTTATAAACTTTAACTTCACATAATTTCTACGTGTTTTGAGGCAGTGCGAACAATTTACAACATTTGTATTTTTCTAAGTTTCTTTTACCTTGCAAATTACTGCTTTTTGTTTTGTTATTTCCTTTTCTTTTCAATGTTGTTCCTCGTTCTTGCGGCTTGGTGGTGGTATAAAGACTGTAAAGTTTACATAGCATGCGAGGCTGGCTTCTGCTTCGTCTCGTGTCTCATTTTATTGTTGTTTTTTTGTTTTTTGGTTATGCCTACATATATTCGCCAGAGAATTCATTCGAGAGCTGAAATATCATCGGAACATTCACGAATGTGAGCATTGAGCAACGTGCACTACACCGACGCCGCGTGGCTTGTGGCTTTGGAGGTGTATATAGCTAGGCTTCTAGAGCAGGGGTCGGCAACCTGTTTTTAGATTGCGGGCCACTTGTAAGAAAAAAAAATTTCCGCGGGCCACACATCAGATATATGAATTTATTTAAAGTCCAATTAACAATTGGCAGGAACAAAAATCCTCACGTTTAGGGCCTAATTCGTTTGCCTTTTGTCGCTAGAGAGCGATTGTTTACTTAAGCTGAAAAATAAAACTTTGTGAAAAATTCTTTGTTTAACTTTTTAATATTTTTATTTATTTTAATTTTGCTTGGCGGGCTGCATGAAAGTCAACGGCGGACTGCAGGTTGCCGACCCCTGTGCTAGAGTATAAAATAAAGTAAAGAAAGTAACTTACCAGAAGAGACCGTTCTTCAATGAATATCATACAAAACATACTTACTTTTAGTTGCATGTCGGGAATCCTATAATACTTCGAGAAATTAATACAAGAAGTGTTTATATATCACTTTACGACAAAGTCATAAATTTTCATTCTTCACTTTATAAATCAAGAATCAGGATGAAAAGCAAACAACAACAGTATCACTATTGACACATGCTTAGGTGCATAGACAAACTGTAAAAAAAAATCGAAAGATTGTAGTTTTATAATCCATAGAGAGGGCCCAAATGAGTTGCCTACTTATTTCTACATAGACACTAGCGTACCCTATGGTGAATCTTTGTATTAAGAACTGCAGCCATATTTATCTCATTTTTGTCAAAGTCAAATATGTATAGTAATGCAAATTTAATATGTATAAAATGAGTAAGAGGGCGCTGGCATCAGAAACATCTATAAAACTGAAACATATATTTTTTGGAGATGAATATGCGGCGTCCCAACTCACCAACTGACACAAATTTCAATGCTTCGATCCTCTCTGTATAATACACACAGTTCTAATACTCCGAGAGGGCAGATATTGATACAAATATGATGCCACGGGTCCGCCATATTGATTTGCACGATAACAAACTAAAATCCTAACACGTATAGCCTACTGACGCGAGAATGGAGTCTATTTCAAATTTCGCGCCTTTTATGTGCGACCAGTTGACAGCAAATGTCATTATGAAAATTGACATTAACCCATGTGAACTGTGTTTAAAGGTTAAATTGCATAAAAACGTGAATACAAGTCCGCCATATTGATTTGCACGATAGCAAACTAAAACCCTAAGATGTAGACTACCCAAAGTACACGTACGTACGTCTGTACGTGTACTTTTGGTAGTCTACATGTTAGGGTTTTAGTTTGTTATCGTGCAAATCAATATGGCGCACTTGTATTCAAGTTTTTATGCAATTTAACTTTAAATACAGTTCACATGGGTTACTGTCAATTTTCATAATGACATTTGCTGTCAACTGGTCGCACCTAAAAGACGCAAAATTTGAAATAGACTCTATTCTCGCGTCAGTAGGCTATACGTGTGGGTAGTCTACATGTTAGATAGTGTCCATTTCAAAATTTCGCGCCTTTTATGTGCGACCAGTTGACAGCAAATGTCATTATGAAAATTGACAGTAGCCTATGTGAACTGTATTTAAAGGTTAAATTGCATAAAAACTTGAATACAAGTTACGTTTGTCCATGTCCAGCAGTCTTGATGTGTGTGATGTAGCAAGAAGTAAGAATTAAGAACATTCCGATGTGCATTGTGATTTTCTAAATGCGAATACCAATACACCAATAATCAAAGTGTGTAATCAAGCATTTTCTTCCTGATATCGTGAATATTTCTTATTTTCGGCATATTTCTCTCTATCAATATACGTTTTCGAATATTTTTATTTTATTTAAAAACTTGTAAATAGCGAAAACGATCGAAATCATTGAGCACCAGGAATTCACGGCGGCTCGCTACCTTTATTATTTATTATTTTATGCTTAATCATACTTTTAAGTTGAAGATATGCGTATAGATGCGGAATACCGGCGTCCGTTCAAATCCAACGTTTCTGTAAACCGTAATCGACCGAATAAACGAGTAATCAGCCATCCATAATAAAACATAAGAATATCGAAACATGTGCAATGTGCGAATTACAATCAAATTTTAATTCATTGCAAATTAAGCGTATAAATTACAACTATACAAACCTATTGCCCACTTTGTGTGTACATATAGCCATAGATACGTTTTCCAATTACATAACGATTATAAAACCGAAGAACCGAATCTAAAATTATCTGCAACGTGAACTCGTACACGTTCTTTTAACTATTTATGCGAACAAGTGTAAAGCACCGAACCGATAGTCTGATACTAATTATAATTGGTATAGATAGATATAGGCGGGAGGTTAGAAGGTTTGTTCTTGTTCGGTGCACATCACTTACTACCGTGCCCTGCCCGTCTTCCTATATCTAAACTACAATATAAATTTTCCTATTTACGATTTAACTTAAGTTATATTTGTTAATAGTTACTTAACCTGGCTACAATACAACAAATCTGATATAAATTAAATATATCTATATACCGTACGATTTTTTATCGTCGAACATAGCATGTGTTATGTTCCTATGTGTTTTTAGCAATAGAAATCTCCTCCCGACTGCCATGAGTTCGACTCATTTATGTTACCGTCGAACATAGCATGTGCTTTGTTCCTATGTTCGATGGTAACATAAATGAGTCAAACTCATTGCAGTGGGGAGGAGATTTGTATTGCTAAAGACACACCGACTGACGGGGAGATAGTGGGGATGATGATGACGGAATGTATTGGCCTTTCAGGATATTTTATGGAAAATAAATCGCGAACAGTCCGCAGACTATTATTTCGTGCGTACATTTTTATTATTTCTTTTTCTTCGGTTGTGTACGTTACATGATTGATGAAGAATTTGTGAACAATCATTTCAAATTATGAACAAGAAACAAAATTGACAACTGACTGTAACGGCATGATCATACAAATTACTTTGATCGTGCATCGCCCCTGCCTACATCCCCACTCTCTCCGTCCGTCGGTGTGTCCTTTAGCAATACAAATCGCCACTGCCATGAGTTTAACTTGTTTATTTTACCGTCGAACATAGGAGGAACATAGCACATGCTATGTTCGACGGTAAAATAAACGCACGGTATATAAAAATTACTTATGTTATTGTATATGTTCGCTTCTTTGTAGTAATTAACTAATTTATTGAAATTTCTAATGAAAAGAAAGATTTCTAGATGAAATCATAGATAATGATTTGACTACCTACTTGAGTAGGTAGCGATTATCACGAATTTGTGTAATCGTTGTAGTAATCACTTCCAATGTAGAATCTAGAACCAAATACAAAATCAATTGATGTAAGATGCAATGAAAAAACAATTCATTCACACTTTATTTAGTAAGTAGTATACACACGTGCCGTTTATACATCGGTTTTGGTCAACTGTACGATAGTAGGTAGTAATATTAAAGAGTACTCGTGTTTTGTTCCTTAAAAAGAGACGAAAACACTTATGGGATGACCATTTTTGTGTCCAATCTCCTTATATTTCATTGCGTTTCTGTACCTTTTCTGCGCAGATTAGCGTGCCGTGTTTTATTCAATCGATTTACAATTGAGCAGTTACATTTCAGTGTCATTGTCATATCTAAATCTAAAACAAAACAAACATTCTAAAATCTAAATATTATGAGAGAAGATCACTTTGGTTATTTCATGTTTGCACTTGTTAAGCGTCGTTCTCACTTGCGAATTTTATATAGAAGAAAACAAAAGTGGAAATCGTTTTTTTGCAAATATTCGTAATTTTTGAAAAGCTGTGTTTTAAAAAGTTAGATTTGTCACTTGACTACTGTCAATTTCGCCGTAAGAAATAAATGGAAAGAAATCGTCGGACGAATTATTCGCACTGAGAACCATCAAAATCATGAAAACTCCGATGTCCGAATATTCGCAACTGCGAACGAGGCTTTTTTTTTCTATTTGACCTTGAAATTTCATGTCAAATGTACAACGGTACACAAAATAATATTTGATATTGCCAAAGAGTCAAAAGTCAAACTAAGCTCAATTTATTATTATTATTATTATTAAATTTCAGTTATCAAGATAATTTGTTTGTATTTGAGGAGCTGAAAAGCTGATAAACATTCGTATGTGCCCTTATTGCATATTTCAAAGTGATTCGAAACGCACAATTAAATACTTAATTTACAATTTTCAACGGTTGACTTGTTTCTGCTTTCAATTTTGCTTTCAACTTCAACTTAATAAACATCCAAGACAAAGTTCTATGAATTTTGTTTACTGCACAAAACTACACACTGCAGTTTGTAAGTACCATATAGTAGAGATATACATCTTTCATTGGTTTTTTTTTTTGTTGCAAATTTTGGTAGAATGTTTAATGTTCTTGAAACATCAGTTACAAGTTACAACCTACACTTATCCTGTTGACTCATCATTATGTTTTTCTGTTTTTGTTTTCTGTGTGTTTTCTGCGGCGAGCACGAGCTAATCGAGCGAATAAGATCCTTCTTAACGCAAAGAGTTGCGAATCCTATTTTTTGCACACCAATCCTATCACAAAATTACTCAGGAAATCACCACACTTGCATGTAACAAGTCGAACGCAGTCAAACGTCCAACGGTCCAACGTCAAACGCAAGTCACGTGCGGGGTTACATAATCTCAAAATGTATGCCACCCAAACAACAATTATCAGTAAAAGCATAGAACATGGAACGAGAAAGGAGATGAACGGAAGTGTAACGTTATGGATATAACGTAATAGTTTTATATGATATTTGGACAAAATGTTCATAACACAGTGGGTGTCCAAACCTTTGCTAAAGAAACTTTCCAAATTACTTGGCAAAAAAGACTTGTGAAGCATCTGAGTCACTAGCGGACAAAATTATGAAATAAATTAAATTATCGTTTCACGTTTTGTTTGCATGCAACTGAAAAAAATCAGAAAAAAAAACATCAAAATCTTATTTTTCCTTGATTCGTCCGTGGAGATCCGTTGACCTTATAGGTCAAAAATCGGCTTATTTATATGATGTGCGAATATTTGCGGAATTTATTAAATATTCGGAAAGTTTATTCTTTTATGATGTTAATATGAAGCCTGAAAGTGTTCGTTTTTTTGTGCAGTGCAATATAGTTTGTTTAAATTAACTCGAGTATTTTCATGTGAATCAAAACAAATTTGCTCTATTACTATTACTCATTCCATAATATAGTTTTTGTTATTTTGTCTTTGTTAGTGCATTTGACCTAAATTTTATATTTATCAATATTACGTGCCAAAAATGCATTATTGGACATGAGCGTGGACGCATAACGTGGAAACTGGCACAATTTGATTGTGCGTACGAAAGGGCATAAAAATAGTAAACTATGTAGGTAATATCTGAATAAATATTTTTTATATAATAATAGAAGGGCAGTAAATAAAACGAATGACATAAATTGTTCTCATTAACCATACTTGTTGGTTAGCTTTTTTAATGAATTAATACTTGGCAATTAACATTTTAGCTTTTTAATTAATACCCGCTTCTTGGTTCTTGCACAATGAACGAACGAACTGTTGAATACGACGGCCAAATCTGAATGAAATCGTTCATTTTCTATTGAGTAACCAAGCCAAGCCAAGAATGATAATAAAATTGCGTTTATTTTAAGAAGTTTTACGTTTATTCGCTGATTTTGTTTACAATTTGGTAACTTGGCAATTAGTAAATGTGTAAAATAATTATTTTGTATGTTTTTGTTTGTTTGGAATTTGCAGGCGTACGAATTGTCGACGCTAACTGGAACGCAGGTGATGCTGTTGGTAGCGTCGGAGACGGGCCACGTGTACACGTTTGCAACACGTAAACTTCAACCGATGATCACCAGTGAGGCTGGCAAGGCGCTGATACAAACGTGCCTGAATAGTCCTGATCCGCCGGCTGGTTCAGCGTCTGGCGACCAACGGATGTCAGCAACCGGCTTCGAGGAGACTGAATTGACGTACAATATCAGCGACGAGGATTCGAAAGTAAGACAAATGGTTTACGGTTCGCCACATACACATACGCACGCACATTCTTTAGGTGGCCAACACTATTCCCATTTAGAACAAAGCCATTTAGGTTTAGGTGGTTCGCCACAACATGGCGGCTATTCGCAAGCATGTCCGAGCCCATTGCCGCCGCCTCACCAAGGCTATGGTCATCCCCAACATCCACATTCGCATTCGCACATGTCCCATCAGCGATAAGCGTTTTTTTTTTTAAATTCCGCAAACAGTCGAGCTCGAGCCCATAAATTTTTGAGATCGCGTAATAAAATTTGCCCCAATAATACAATCCCTTTAATTTGTATTTTATACATGTATATATAGCTTATACTTATATAATATGTGTACAGAAAAAAGTCTGAACGATGACCGACTTGCTTGAATAATTCATCGGAAGACAGACCTCACGCATAGGAACGTGAGATTTATTTAGTTTCCCACCGCGCGCGCGTATTTGGTAACAGATGTTCCATCTTCACATGGCTATTTCGGGAATTTCTATTCAATTATGCATCCATGCATTCGATTCATCGCAACGTATGGCAAAAATCATTGAATCGATGACAAAACGCGAATGAAATGCGTTCATTTTGCATGGGTGGTGCACAGTTGCCTCGCTTTGCTTGTCCTTTTGGTATTTGTTGATCGTGTGCGTTTCGTTTCCGTAACTTACCAACAAGCAACTGCCGCAGCAACAAAACAAGCATCAGGCAAAAGCCTGCTTACGGGCGTACTGACAGCCGCACATCACTAAATTACGAAACGGAATCAAGCAACAAGTATCATCATCGTGTTCATGTTCATATACGAGCCTCAACCTGGCCAAAGACTCTCTCAACACGCTGTACACGCGCATCAAATGAGGCAGCTTTTTAAAGTATTCAAAGCTTAATATTTATCGTTCGAATATTTTTGTGTTGGCAATTGCATAGGATAATTTATATAAAATTCAAGGGTTTTTTTTTGACATAAATTGATGGAATCTCAACTTTTTGAAACTTTGAAACACAATTGCAAACATTGCAAGTTGGCAAGCGTGGGTCGCTATACTGAACAATAAAACTATATCATAAAAAGCATAACAACAACAATAACATGATGGAACCTTTACTTTCACGATTTTTCTATTTCTATGTTGTTTGTTGAACGTTGGCTGATATATTTGAGGCGCCACTTGAAAGTCGACTCGTTTTTTTGCGTGGTCGAATCATTGCGTCCACCTGTCTCAGTCTCGTTGACAAAACAACCAAAAACGACCAAATTATGTATTATCTCAATCTATATAATTTATGCCATATAACAAGTAGTTGAGTCAACATTTAGTAAATTAAACGTTTTTATCATTCTAATCGTATCTATAATAACGTTTTAAACAACGGGAACAATAAAAGCTAAAAGCACGTATCACGTATCTCTCTATCGCTTATTGTCATTACTTCCGGGCTGCTGGGGAACCGTTCGAACTCGAAGGAAACGGAAGAATAAATCGTGCTGTTATAAATCTGTACTGTGCATTTATAGAATGAATAAAATTCATTATAAATTTGCTTATGATATTTTTAGTGTTGTGGTTTAAAAAAATTCTTTTAAAATTCTTATTTGAAATTGGCAATTGTTAATTTTTTAAATTAATCGACTTAAAAGTGAAAGTTTTAAAAATTTTCGATCCGACGATGCATAAAAACCTTCGTAACATGTAGGTATATATGTAAGTACAACATATGCAACAACTTAAAAGAATTGAGTTGAGAGAATAACAGAAAAAGTAAAATAAATAAAATTGTTAGATCGGATAATCGTAATGTTCGACCCACCTTACAATTTATAAACATTTTACGAAATCTTTTATTGGCCAGGTATAGTCATGTGGGAGTCCTTGATGCGCGTTGGTGTTATATATTTTTTAGGTCAATGTCCCTCTAAAAATATATAACATTTCCAAAATACACAAAAATTGTACTAGTGCCTTTGATACTGTTTGATAACAAAAGCCGTTTGATGATTCCTATGAAAGTTGCAACTTGAAATTTGGCGATGATATGAAGAACCATGTGACCCTGATATTTTTTGAAGTCCCGGTATAATTTGTTTTAGGAAATAAAACTGAGATAAAATCTTTAAAAACACATTTTCCAGAGTCATGAGAGAGATATGACACACTAATGTATACAATTATATTTGTATATAGAAAATTAAACTATTATTAATTTATTGTAAATATATAGATATAATTGCGATGAAATTATTTAACGAATAATAAGTAATGACGAATTACAAAACAAAAACCGCGCGAATAACGGCAAAAGTCCGAGAGGGAGTGAAAAACAACAAATTATTTTTAATAATTTAGTCAAGCTCGAAATTATCTATACCTATTTCAATATTTTATTTATGATAATTAAAAAATTATTAACGAAATAAAAAATCAAGAGAATTCGTTGTGCCATTTTGCGGTTTTTGCGTTTTCTCAATCTAAGTATATTAAATATGTAAATATTTTTAAAATTTTTCTTTTTAATTAAAATTATGTACAAAGACAAAGTACATTCCACGCAAAACAACGAATATTAACAATTTGTTTTAAAGGTATATGAAGTCTTAAACTTGTTTTGTTTTTTAAGAAAAATCATTAATATGGTGCCATTATTACAAACATTAATTTTTTATCTTTATGTGAAATGAAAATATGAAATACACAACATGGTGAACGCTGAAATGATGGGTTAGTTGATCGAACAATTGAGAATATTTTCAAGTACAATGTAAAATGTTTAACTATAAACTAAGCAATTAGCAATAAATTGTGCTCTCTAGTCTGATCAGCTAATCACAAATATATTACATAATTAAAAGTTCCAACGAAAATATATAAAATAGGAAGTTAATATATTCTATAATATAATTTTTATCATTTTTATCTCTATGAAAAAACACGATTGATTTTGATTATTTCTCGAAAAAGGGTGAATATTTAAAACATATTTATAAAAAATTTGTTATTTTTGTCAATTTTTTTTTTATTTTGTTTGTTTTTATTTTTATTTTGTGTTTGTATTTTATTTTGTTTCATTTACGAATGGATTATCAATTAAACTTATATTTTAATTAATTATTATAATTTACATTATACGATGTGCCAGTGTCAAGTTTATCTGCATGGAGGACGCATGTGAATGAAAAAAAGTAAACAAATAGAAGATATGAAAGAAAAGTACTTACTGAAATGAAAAACAAACTAAATCAAGACGAATAATCGAATTAATTTTCCGTAAATGTGATAAATAAACATGTATTTTATTAATTAATTATGAAATAAGTACTAAGTGAAAATAATTATTGATTATACATTATGAACCTTATTTGTGCCTTAATTGTTTTTTTTTTCATTTGAATGAATCTTGATTTCTATACCTTATAACTTATAATTATAAATATGACAAAAGAAATACCGTCGTTTTTAAGAACTTACAAATCAAATTCTCATGATTTACATTAATATTACTTGTAAGTTCTATTTTAGTTAAAAGTTATGAAGGTAATTTTGCTCACAATGTCTTTAAAAAGTAGTTAAAATTCCTTCCGTTGTTCGCAAAACTAAAAGACAACGATTTTACTCCAAGAAATAATTAATTAAACGCGCAGTAATCACATTAATTTTAATTTATTAATCAACTATTATTAGGTACGATGATCATTTTCAATTATTCTTATACGACGAGCTAATAATTTCTTTGCTTTGTAGACTATAAGAGAAAACTTATAAGTACTTACCAATTAGGCCTGTTGTTGATTTCTAGACTAGCGGGTGAAGTTTCTTATTTACCAATTTTTGTGCTAGAATTGACTTGACTTATTAGGTTGTGGATTTATAACTATTAAAGGAATGAGTGTACTTTAGGATTGCAATAAAAATTTGAAATTAGGAAATACAGGAAGTTATAAGCTTTTGTTGAAAGGAATAAGGAAATTATGTATTTTTAGGAAAACCATAAAAGAGGGCATAAAATAAAACACACGGTACAACAGTAGAAATGGCAATACCATTTTTATTAACTAAATAAAATTTACATTTAGTTTTATGTTTGTTTTTGTTATTTATTTGCTTTGTTTTATTTATAACTTAATTATGTGTAAAAATATTTAAAGCTTATCAGCGAAGTCATCTTTAGGGACGTTTTTTTTTCTTTATTCTTTAACTATCCTATAAGTAACTAAGTATGATTTATTCATTTGTTACTACATATTGATGTACTGATGGTATATCATTTCCTACTGTAATTCAAAGAAAGAAAAAAAACTTGTTCTTTAAATTTCTTTATACTTGCCCGATGCCGATTGAGGATTGAGTCTCGGCGATTGATTACTGTAGAATTATTTTTTGAATTATAAAATATACAAGTTACAAGCAAAAATATGAAATAAGTAATAAGGTATAGAAAAGTATTGAGAGTATATGAGCTTATTTTATAGTCACCTAATTAAAATTTAATATTATAGTTGATAGGAATCAGGCCCGCTTGGATGCTGTCAATCATTCAACGAGCTTTATTCTGTGATCTTATCTTTACCTTTACGCGGCTACTTCTTGTAAAATGTATAATACTTACTTACTTACTTAGATTTCTAACATTTATCTATACATCTAGAAGTACTAATATAATTTTTGTGTTAAAGCAAACATAATAAGTACGTAACCTAAGTAATAAAATTTAAAGATTAAAAAAAATGAGAAAATATGCACTCGCCCTGTTAATATCAAATAAAAGTACTTGTAAAAATTCTAAACGTTAATATGGCACTGAGAAACTTATAATAATTTGTGTATAATAGCGTTTTCGGACTACTGCAATCAGTTGTGCACCCAGTGCATGCAACCCACCTTTTTTTCTAATTAATCCGGAAAAAACTGCACTGAGTGCAATTCTCTGGATAGTCGGAAAACTCGACACTGAAAAAGTG
>JARJEB010020250.1:0-11683 GCA_030264535.1 Liometoxenus newtonarum | reverse complement strand
CCACCGGACCTGTGCGCTTGCGCAATATCACATTTTAAAACTTAAGAACAACATTTTTTGCCTTTCAGTCGGCTTAAATCCGTACCGGTATTGTTCCCTCCATTTTATATGCTCTAAGTAAAAAATGCACCTGGGAGTACGCAGGGGGCCGTTCTGATTTGCGAACGCGGGTGGAGCGAGGGTGAAGTGAGGATAAGTAAATTCACTCTCCATTCATTAACGGTCAGAACGTTAAAAAGTAGAAAAAGGTAGAAAATTCTTTTGAATATTCATCGGAAAACTCACACATTGATTAAATAAGTGAAATAAACTCGTAATTTGCAAATTATACCATGTTGTATTAGAGTTTTCAACGGCTTATGCATAATTTTGTCGTCCGGACGTTAAATCTGAACGCCTGGGGCGTTTCACCGAGCGTGTTTGTCTTCGATATCGGAATTACCTGTACGACTCCCGGGCGCGCTCCGACGCCAAATCGGAACGGGCCCCAGGTAATAACCTACGGACTCTACGGTACCGAAAACGTTACATTCGAAGTTAGGATTATTTGCACACAAAAACGTACCATTTAGTAGCAAAATTACAAACGCACGATTAGCCTAATATTGGAAATTTAAATAACCTGTAAAATTAGCCTGTAAATACAACACATAATTGCAACTAACATTGGGCTCATTCGTAAGACGTAGCTGTTGGCCAACTGCTACGGATTTTCCTTACGAATGCGTCCGTTACATCACCGCTAGATTCGTAGCTGCTCTGAGCGGTCGGCCATGTTTTCTAGCTCAATTGAAATCCGCTATATCACCGCTATTTTTGCGGTGTGTTAAAAAATTTCCCTAAAAGAAATATAAGGAAACCGAGAACGAAACCTGAAACCAAAACTAAGATTGAAATAGAATAACAGAATCTAAAATAAATGCTTAGCGTTAAATTAAGACGTGCTACAAGGGTTTTGGCTCGTTTCGTACCACGACGTACCCGCTTACGTAGAAACGCATTCGTAAGTCATCGAACCGCTCTCGAACCGCTACCATTCCAGCGACTACCTAGCCGCTACGTATTACGAATCAGCCCATTGTGAGAAAATTAAGGTCACTCTGGTCTATTGACGTGGCAGTGACGTGGCACTTGTACTACCTAACCAATATTTTAGAACGCTCACAAATTCCACTTTGTACTGATGTGGGAACAAACCTATTATAACTAAATATTTCATATTTAAGTTTATCAAAAATAAAGAAATTTAAAATTATAATTATAAACTCATACTCATACACGACAAAACATAGTGCCGTTGAAGAAAATCAACATTTAGTTGGTAAAATTATAAATGATTTATACAGATTACTCATGTGGTTATGTTATTTATTATCATATTGGTAGTATGCATGCACTTTCAAATACATTTTCATTGGTTCATGGCACTAATCAGTCTCCCTCCGTTGCCGTCGTGCTCGTACTCGTAAAGTCGTTGCCGGGCGTCTGTGTATGTTTGTATGCTACCTGCATTAAAGTGATGGCTGATGGCCACAAATTAGTAAATACGTATAAATATTTAGAAAGCTCCAATTAGAAGTGAAAAGATAATAAAATTGCTATCGAAAATGCCGAGGATAAAAGCATCGCCAAAGAAATGCATCAAATCGAACGTGCAGCAACCCACAAACAATTGGTTGTTTATGCTCAAGGGTGAGTGCGAGTGCATTTATTGATATTACTTATATCGGTCAATATAATGTGATATAGAATGCTTTATTATTATTATTATTATTATTAATTCATATTTTAGGTGAAGCTCTTGAACTATCAGAACAATATACAGGCAGCGGGACTCCTGATATTGTCACATTGAGGCATCCAAATACTGGTGATGCTGCAATTTTTTTATTCTCACCAGCTAATAATTCGGTGCAAGAGGTTTTGACTTTTAGTGAAGGCAAACGATCGTGGTTTATTGATGATAATGTGAAGAGTGATGGAAAAATGCATTTGTCTACACCAATTGATCCAATATTTTTAGGTAAGTTTTTGTTTACTGATAAAATTCAAGATAAAAGAAGTTATAGACGTCGAAAGTAAGTATTTAGAAAGAGCAACGGATATTTCTAAATAATTAAAAACAGTTCAGACTAATTAGTGCAGAATAATTATTGTACAACGTTTGAAGCAATACATTATAAGATTCTATAGAAGTTGAAGGAATTAAGACATCATGGGACCAAACAAAACAAATAAAAAAGTAGGTCTGTTTGTTAGTCAGTCCTAGTGCTGAATTATGACGCATGCGTGTTGGGAATATAAGCCATATGGATTTTAAATTTTTAAGAAATTTAGGTTATGTTTTGTTCAGTTCTGCGAGAGTTTTTGTGGATTTTTTTAAAAATTAGTTTTGTTCAAAATGGAACCTGCAAACGTCAAAATGGAAACAGGATACTCTAGGGTTACTACACTAACACCTATGGTGCACTGACAGCACTTACTGTGGGTAACAAACCTAATTTATTTTGTTTAGTTTTATCGAAATATTAATAATCGAATATGAGTTAAGCTTTTATGAAACTATTTACACTACGACTCAACGATTTGTTGTCTGTTCGTTTTGCGTCAAATTATGATGATGAGTAAGAAATTTTCGGAAAATTTAAGTTAATAACATTTTAATACTATATCGCTATCGACATAGAGACATTTTTGTTTACATATTATGACAGGAATAACTATCAAAATGTCAAACACTATTAGCCGTGTTCTTTTTACAGACTCATTTTGTGTCATGCTTGTGTCAAACTCAGGTAGAGCGTTCAGAATGTGAACGCACTCCTTAGTTTATCTCAAAATGACTCTGTAAAAAGAACATGATTGTTGTATCGGCCTAGCGAGTTCCGATAAGCCACTCTAATTCTGAGTAGTTCTGAACTGTGCTGTGCTGGAACTACTCTGAATAGTATATCGAAAGCAATAATATCTTAGAGCATAGAAGTAAATATGGAGAGAGCATAACCTATTTGGCCCAATGTTAGCATTTTAAGCCGACTGAAAGGCAAAAAATGTTGTTCTTAAGTTTTAAAATTTGATACTGCGCAAGCGTGAATAAGAGGTGTGCTCTAAGGTTCCAACCAATGGTTCCACTTGACCTGTGCGCTTGCGCAATATCAGATTTTAAAACTTAGGAACAACATTTATTGCTCCCTGCTCTAAGAATAATATGTTGACAGCGCTAAAATTGCCTATTTGTGAATACTCCCAGTTAACAGGGTGTTATTCATTTTGAATCACTCTATATAAGTAAAATTGTGATATTTGTGAAAATCATTAAATTGCGACAAATACGCAATTTCCAGTAAATTATAAAATATTTTTAATATTATGAAATCTTGTTTCAGTTTTACCCTATTTAAGAAAACACACAAGCACACATGCGGTACCTTTAGAGCAATTGCTCATCGATGAGGAATTCCCCGAAACACAACGATTGCTCAAATCTAGCGGATTGAAATATCTTAATTTAATTGCCGACAAAAAGGTAAGTTCCAAAAACATGTAACAAATATATTTGCGATGCAACGCCCCTAGGAAAATCGAATGAATTAAACTTAAGGTTTTTTTAAGCTCTAGATGTCACTAGTTCAAATGCTCATTGTAATATCAACGTCAATCCTTCATTTTAGACGAGTCTGAAAGTTAGTTTTGATAGAGTGACACTACAGAAGAAAAGAAATATCGTTTTTCGATGAAAAATGTTAAAGCAAGTCAACTTGAATTCGAACTAGCGACATCTACAGGTAAAAATCTCAACCAAGCAGGAGCTTGACACAAGCACTCCGCAATTCTGAATGCACCTTAATCGTATTTTGATTTGATTAATCTCAACTAACACTGGGCATAGTGTTCTTTTTAAATGATTACTAATGTAATTACAGAGTGAAGAATTAAATGCATTCAAATTCAATGAAGAGAAAACATTGTCCTGGTTAAAAAAGAAGACTGAAAGAGTTGCAGATATACTAAAACAAAAGAATATTCATGTTACTGGCGGAGCAGTATCAGCTACCTTTGTAAAATCCGGCAAAACAGATCAAGTTGACAATGACGCCTATTTACGTTATGCGGCTGGAATTGTATCCGAATACCTGATGGATGACTTGAGTCAGAAACTATTCAAATTTTTAAATCTCCCCGAAGAAGCACAAATATCATTGAAGAGGAAAAGTATGCCAGGCGGCGAGCCCGAATCGAAAAAAGCAAAATCTGAGGAGGAGAACAAAATGGCCAACACGAATGTGTTAGATCTGAGTAAACCAGAAATTAAACCAACTAAGACGGCTCATTCAAGTGCCAAAGATAAAGCTAGAGCTAAAGCTGCTGGCAGTAGTAAAAGTATAACTTCGTTCTTTAAGAAGGTGTAACTTATTTCAGTTTAAGTTTAAGCCAAATATGAATTAACATTCCGTTTTTTTTAATTATTCGTCTCTTAACAATAGTAAAATTATGCTGGATGTTTCAGTTATTATCTGGACTTAACGCAGCTCAAAGGCTCGATTCTCTCGCGTATTCCTCATTTTACAAATCACATTTGTGATTTGCGTATTATGTTAGATTTAACTAGAGATGTGTTGTGGAAAGTTTCTATTTAGGACATCGGGACATTCAGGATATTTAAGTGTTGGAGGAAACGCTAATTTGGCATTAAAACCAGACACAAGAACCCTTAATTTTAATAATAAAATATTATTTTGTTTCAAGATTCAAACATGACAAAGTTTCATTCTGCGGGTTGGAATTTTTATTAAAAACAAGTGAAAGGGTGATGTCCATTTAAGTGTCCTAAAATGTTATTTATTTGAAATAATGTCCTAAAATGTCCGGACATTTATTATTATAAATATCCAAAAAATTCATATTCGGACATTTACAGTGATGGCGTTTGCACCGGGTGCAAACATTTATGCATGCACTCAATGCACCGGGTGCAATGATGATTTCAGTGTAATCGTTGGAAGGCGTGGTATTCGCCAATAAGATTCATCAGATTCAAATAATTTGAAATTTTATGGTTATGCACCCTCAGAGTGCAAACCCTGTTTATTTGCACCGGGGCAAACCGGCTTACCATCACTGATAATTTATAAGTATTATTTGTTTCAAGTTTTTTTATATATCAAAACTATTTCTAAAAACTGCATTTTTAGAATAAATTACTTGGCTTGAAACAACATCTAAAGTTAATTCTATATATGGTGATGGAACCAGTCTTTCTGGAACATCCAGTTTTCATGAACTTCCATAGCAATTTTTTAATGTGGATCATATTTACACTTAACGTTTGTGAATTGAATTCAACGAACATGCAGAGATGAAAAGTTGTAATTACAATTACAAACAAGTAGTATATAAACATTTCTATAACAAAAAAAGTGAAAAACAAAATGAAAATAAAGCGTTGCGCACTTTTCAAACATCATTCGGTGCATCAGTTACAGATTCTCTTAATTTTTCAGTTTTTCTTTTAATGGTACTCTGGTACCGGCCAGATGACAATTTGAGCATCTACTTAATTTTGCATAGAATCTGAACTGCCGAGTGAATTTGAAAAATACCTGTTATTGAATATGTAACTGTACTCGCACACTCGCAATGATTGATAAAATTAATTGTAAACTAAAGGTAAACTAATGTGACAAGTTAATTTTGTAAAACGTGTTTCTTTGGAAGATATTCAATGTCAATTTGTTTCTGTTTTTATTGATCGTACTCCTCATGTTGCATGTTAAGTTACTTGAATCATTGAATTATGCCCAGGATATTATTTTTTGTATTACTTTTTGTTTTTTGAGCATTTTTTGAAACTGTAAATTATATTTTTGATATTTGTTTTTATAAGTCAATTTTTAATGGCTGTTCAGTGATGACTTTTTGTACTTACGGATATTTTGAGAAAGAAAAAGTAATAATCAAGAGAATGAATAGTGAACAAAAATGAAAAGTAATCATTTACGTGCAAGCTGTTATCACCCAGTACAATTCCAACCTTTCCAACAAAAACTTGTTTACTCTAATGAAGTTTCTAATAGCGTTATCGAGTTGTATGCACGAGGAGTTACGTGCATTCACTGGATAGAAAAAAGTGCAATTTCTGAACTGGCACAGTTTAATACCAAATCATAATTGTTTAAATATTAATTTTATGCAATCAAGAAAAGCATGTCATACGCGAGATCATAAGTCTATTAAAATCAAAAAAAAATCACCGCGTCATTTGCTTTCTTTCGCTTTCATTCATCGCGCACACGGGAAAAGCCATTCCAGTTTTAATGCATTTCAATGCCCTTGAAATTATCCATAGAGTTATAATATTTCTAGAGGGAAGGTATTGATACAAATGTTATGCCACTGGCTCGCCATATCCGGTTGCACCACAACAAACTAAAACTCTAAAATGTAGACTACCCAAATCACCCAACTAGACGCACAGAGTAGTGATGGGAGACTGGCGAGTCTATTTTAAATTTCATGCCTTTTAGGTGCAACAGAAAAAACCGATTTTTCGCGAATTAACAGTTATTAACCAGGTTATAGCACAGAATAAATACTAACAGAATGTTCACTTCGCGGGTAATCGGGGTTACCTAACAACTAGCAGATTCAAATTTCCCGCAAATTCCAACCCACGTACAACATGGCTGACGCGCCGAAGGTCACTAAACGAGGTCTGCCGAAAGTGTGCTTCAGGATAGAGGTGTGCTTAGGGATTTTTTTAACGAATCGATTCGAAATCGATTATTTTTTCATAAAATCGAAAAAATCGATTCGATGAATCGATTACTTTTGCGCTTACGCAGGGCGGATTTAACAAGGGCAGGGACGGAAAGCCTCTCCCGGACGGTATGTGAGTGACAAAAAAAAGCTCTCGCAAATTGTGGTCTATCATTATTGAATGCAAGGAAGAGCTGCACTTGACGTAAAGTAAAATCTCTAGAGGAATAATGACCTATTATTGACGTGTGTCAAGCTCCATTATTCGCCAGTGATCATGTGGGTTATATGTGCCTGCATACACACCTAGTAATGGTTGTTTTACTTGGTCGTCGTGGTTTAACCATAGGTGAAAAGCCCCATTACCCTTATAACCAACCAATCTCGCGAAACGAAAAGGGTAATGGTTTCCGTCATCTGACTGCATGACCGTCGCCCATAAATCGACTTTTCTACGACCACACTGTGAAAAATTAACAAATGCGCACAAACAGCAGGAGCTGAAAACGAAAATACGAGTCTTTACGAACATTCACCACGAACATTCGTGACGTACGTTGAGGGTGTTAGATAATGAAATCTAGAAAACTCAATCACACATAACGAAAACGAAGTTGTAAACGATAGCCTTTTTTAAGTTAACCTTACTTATTTACAATGAAACATTAAAGTATCATGTTGCAGTTTGGATGCTTCTCCTAGTCGTAATATATCACGTACGCACTTTTTTTAATTTATTTGGTTGTTTTTTTTCAGTCTATAAAATTATTTTCAAATGACCTTGGAAAAGTAATTTTTTAATTACTAAACTTACCGCTACGTGGCTCGTTGTAAATTTTCCGCATCGCGCGCAATAAGCAACTTTTCACTCTAGATACGTAATATATGTACTCTCTATAGACTTCTATCTTTATGGTAAGTTAATTTAAGGTTAAGAACAAGAACACATTTCCCGAGCATATTCTCAAATTTTTTCCGAATATTCAGATATAACGAGGAAGAGTGTTTGTTATCTTCAAAACTTATCTTCATTCAATTCATTGAAACTTTTGTTTCAGATTAATGTTTAATTTTTAAAATGTGCCCAAAATGCTTAACCACGTGACCACATCCTTACCTACCTTTACTTTGCACTTGCTTTTTGCTGAACGCGATCTAGAATTTCTATAGTTGAATGACAGAGGTCAGAGAGCCGCTCTAGGAAACATGTCTGTTTGATGTTTTGCGTTGCGTATTGTTCGAGTTGTCCAAAGTTTTGCCGGTTTTTTTGCATCTTTACTCTGATTTTAGGTGTAGAACACACGACGCAGAACAAGACTTTTTCGTGCGCAGTTTGCCTTGCCTACATTCAACCTTGAAGAAAAGAGTAATCGTCTTGGCTAGAAGGTGTTTTTATTCTTTGGCGGGAATGACGACATCACATTAACCGAAAAAACTGGATAAGTTAAAACCTTAAAACCACATAAAAATAAAACTATTCAAGCTCTTCAAGTATGTCTCGCGTAAGTAAATTATCCAAATACAAAAGGGAAAATCATTAAACTCGGACAAATTCTTTTACCCTACAGGATATCAGAACATTCTTTAAGCCTCTTGCTCGCCTAGCAAACAAAGGCGTGCCGAAAGTAATTGAGTTCAGTGATGAAGAAGATGTAATTGAAGATAGCCCTGTGCCTGCTGCTCTTCGAAAGAAAACACCTAACAAAAAAATCGAATCACCTTCAAAATCCAAGTCGAAAAACAAAGGTGTTCCTATTAAGAAATCACCATTGAAACCCGTGAGCGTGTGGGACTTACTTAGCAGTGCCCCAGTGAAACAAAGTAGAGTTGTTGATAAAGCAAACAATGAAGAGAAACGAAAAAAGCAAGAGGAAGATTTTAATAAGACGTTACAGCAACTGGACGATATTGATGATTTGACTGATATTGATGCGAATGAACTTGATCGAACATTTCAGGAAGCTGAAGCACAATCAAAATCTCGATCAAAACCTAAAACAACTACCAAGAATAATGCTAAAACATCGACACCGAGTAGCAGAACACCAAACAGAAAACGTAAAGCTGAAGATCTTGATGAATCTGGCTTGGATCCAGACCAGGAAAGGTATGAAAAGGAACAACAACGTTCTATAGCATATCAGAAGTTTAAGAATCGGGGTTCGCCACCGAACAAAGGTATAAAGGAAATGCCAGTGGTAAGTTTTCGTTTAAAATGTAATTTATTGGTTCTTTCCATATATTAAAAATTAAAATATAACTACTCTGAGAAGTTTGGAACACCTCTGTGTAGTTTCGAGTTACGTTAACTCGTTTGGATGTAGTTTTCAATCACACTTGATTAGATTAAATCTTTTGAATTATTCTTTATATTATTATTTGTTGTTTCTAGTTTTTTTTAATTCAATTACAACACTGTGAGATGAGAAAGATTTTAAATTACTTTTTTCAATTACAGGGAACAAAAAACTGCCTTAGAGATTTGTGCTTCTTGAAAACTGGAGTTTTGGATTCATTAGATTCCGAAAGCTTAAAGGAGTTGGTAGTACAATATGGTGCAAGGACTGTGAAAGCGGTTTCCGGTAAGTAAATTATTATCTTTATAAAAAGAAAGTTTTATAAGCGTAAGATCTTGTTGTTTCTATTTATTGCAGGAAAAGTAAATTATTTGATTGTTGGTAAAGAACCAGGAGTTGCAAAACTAAAAAAAGGACGCAGTATGGGCATAAAAGAAATTACCGAAGATGAACTACTTGATATGATTCTAATAAACTCTGGAAAACCGGCAAGGTACTGCAAAAACAATAATGAATCTGAAGATCTTATTGATATAAATGGACCAGAAAAGAAAAAAATCAAAACATCACATAAAACAGCCACATCGCCATCAGCTGAGAGAGAAAATTTAGTTAAAAACGATGTTACAGTGCCGAAGATGCGAGAAAAGGAAAAACTCGAACAATCAACAAAGTCTCTTAGCACATCCAACGAAAAATTATCTGAACTGTCGCTTAGATCATCACCAAGGAAAGTAGGAAGCGCATCCAGCCAAGAATTATCTGGATGGACGCTGAGATCATCACCAAAGAAAATTAGTCAATCCGCAAGCACGGCCAGTAAAGAATTAAAAACATCCAAGACTAAGCCAGTTCAGTCAACAAGTAGAGCTGTTTCCCAACGAAAAAATATTCCTGATGAGAACAAGTCTTGGACTGAAAAGTATAAACCCACTGATTTGAAATCAGTAGTTGGGCAACAAGACAACTCGGAAAAATTAATGAAATGGTTGACTAATTGGAATCAAAATCATATCGGTAAAAACAAACCGAAATTGACGAGGCCTTCGCCATGGGAGAAAAACGACGATGGAATGTTTTACAAATGCGCTTTATTAAGTGGACCACCGGGTGTTGGCAAAACAACAGTCGCCACACTCGTTGCGAAGGAATTGGGTTATGATATTGTGGAATTTAACGCATCAGACACTCGAAATAAAAAAGTGTTGCACGAAGAAGTATCACAATTATTGAGTTCTAAATCCATTGCAACTTATTTCAAAGGTATGTTCAATGCAATGTCCTTACCAAAGAGATAGAAGGAACATAAAGTCGAATTATTGGCGTGGGGAATGCAGCCAGGGGACGTAAGGTTTTTACACCAAATCGTTATATTTGGTCGCTCCTAAAAGGCACGAAATTTCAAATAGACTCCATTCTCGCGTCAGTAGTCTGTGCGTCTATATTTTATGGTATTAGTTTTTCATGTTGCGAACAAATATGGCGGACCAGTGGTATCACATTTGTATCTATACCTTCCCTCTAGGAATATTATAACTCTATGGTTCTTATATTGAAATTTATATTGTAAATTCTTTTTTAGATGGTAGCGCACCGACGACCAAACATGTTTTACTCATGGATGAAGTCGACGGAATGTCTGGAAATCAAGATAGAGGCGGTGTCCAGGAATTGATAACGTTAATTAAGAATTCAAGTATTCCTATTATTTGCATGTGTAATGATCGCCAACATCCGAAAATTAGATCGCTGGTGAACTATTGTTTTGACTTGCGGTTTAACAAACCAACAATTCAACAAATCAGGGTAATCATTATCTAATTCTTACATTCGTTGCTTATGCACGCGTTTATCAAGGGTTTGCAGCGATTCAGAACTTTCAATTTTTAGGGAAGAATGTCGACTGTTTGCTTCAAAGAAGAACTGAAAATCGAACCCTCTGACTTAGTCGAAATCATCACATCAACTGGTTTCGACATTCGTCAGACTTTAAATCATCTTGCCATGTGGTCAGTTTCTGATAAACATATCTCGGGTGATTTGGTTAAGAAAGAAACAGAATCGTCGCAAAAGGATAAAGTCTTGGGCCATTGGGAAGTAGTTCGTAAAGTGTTTTCAGCTAAGGATCATGAGTCCATGTCCATTGCCGATAAATCGAAACTGTTTTTCTATGACTACAGTATTGGACCACTGTTCGTTCAAGAAAATTATCTGCAAGTCCAGCCACATTGTTCTGAGTAAGTAACATTACAGGCATTTATGAAAACTGATCGGATCAAAGTAATCGGATCACTTGGAGTCACGTGACGGATCACTACAGATCAGTGAGTGAGGTTTTCGAACGAATTTGAGGTGATGCGCACGATACTAGTTCTAGTGAAACGGGTGCAATCACACGTTTGTACGGGTGTAATCACCCATTTGCACTGGGTGCAGTCAAACGCTTGCACCGGGTGCACTCAAACGCTTGCACCGGGTGCACTCAAACGCTTGCACCGGGTGCACTCAAACGCTTGCACCGGGTGCACTCAAACGTTTGCACCGGGTGCACTCAAACGTTTGCACCGGGTGCACTCAAACGTTTGCACCGGGTGCACTCAAACGTTTGCACCGGGTGCACTCAAACGTTT
>JARJEB010020249.1:0-11205 GCA_030264535.1 Liometoxenus newtonarum | reverse complement strand
TTTTTGTTCTCCATTATTTTCTTTTTCTGTTCCCATGTTTGTATCTTTACAATTGTTGTTCTCTCATTTAGTTTTCTTGCTGCTTCAATTTCAACGTTTTCTACTTGCATTTTCTCTTTAATGAACATTTTTATTTCTGTCTCCATCTCATGGCTTTTGAACTCTACGTTTCTAACAAACTATATTATTTCTTATCTCCGTTTTATCTCTCCTTTCTATTCCATTTTCCAACTTTTCAATTCTGTCTTTTAACTCTCTTTTCTCCTTCATCCACTGTTGTTCTGTTCTCTCTGCCTGTTCCTTCATTTCCTGTATTTCTTGTCTTAATTGCTGGTTTATTTCCTTTTGCTCTTCAAAATTTTTGTCCATACTTTTGTTCATCCTTCTAATTGCCGCAAGTATGTGGCTGTATTCAACTTCGTCGTTGTTCCTCATCTTGTGTGTTGGTTTGCTTGCCATGTTTACTTTCTTTCTCTTCTCCTACTGCTTGTTAGATGGCGCCAAGATCAAGTCACTCCAGTCGTCCCGTCGAAAGTTCCTTGTCTTACCAATGCAGTGCAATTCTAACCTTACTTTTTCCTCGCTGCTTTTGTTTTTCTTTCTTTTTCTATTAGTAGCCTTCCCTCGGGACTTTTTCTTTGCTCTATTCTTTCCTTCTCCTCTCCTGCTTCTTGCAGTGTTTTCCCACACTCTTATTTGTTTATTTCCGTGCTTTATTCACTCTTATTCATATTAGAGGCAGTGGTACGACCAATCTTCCCTGACTCCCTGCTTTACAATCAAAAGAGAGTTAAAAAAGTTAAACTTTAGAGAGTGTAACTACACAATAAAACACTGTTTTCTCACTAGAGTTAAGAGAGTTATAGGACAATAAAATGCACCCAATATTAAAGTAAAGCTTATGAACGCATTTGGTCGCTTTAGGGCGCGCTCTTGCAACGAGAGCGTGCTTCCTGAACGCTCCCCAGGTCCCCAGTTTGTCATCAAATTGACTGTTCCTACTTGCTATTGAGTTGAGTCATTTGGCGTTTGGGCTTTAATTAGATAATTATTGAAACATTAAGTAAAATGGAACAAATATTACAAAAACTGTTAGTTGCTGATAGTAGAGTTGTACAAGAGGTAAGTGATGTTCAGCTTGAATTTTAAAATAAAAGCAAAAATTATTGTGATTTCAATATAACCTATAAATGGCACGTGTTTTTATGTGATTCATCCTCGAATCGTTGCTCGAATGCATCATAATTTAAACACTGATTTAAATTGATGTTTCTATATAATCTTTCTCATTTATTTAGGGTACTAAGGAATTAAAGGATGCATTTAAAAGCACCGAGGCAGTGCCTGCATTATGTGATATTCTTGTTTCATCAACCAGTCCCCAAATACGACAAACAGCTGCAGTTGTGTTGCGCCGAAGGTTGGGCAAGAAGAATCAATGGTCCCGGGTGGAGTCCCAAACACGCACTCAGTAAATTTTCACAGTGTACTAATTATTTCAACAAATCTAACGCAAATGTGAATTGTAGAATTAAGCAGGGTTTGCTTCAAGCTTTAGTTAATGAACAAGAAAAGTTAGTGAAGAATTCAATAGCGCAATTTATTGGTTTGCTAGGAAAGCATGAGTTTCCGCAGAACACTTGGCCAGAAATACTACAGTTTATTCATCAAATGTGTTCTAGTGGCAATGGCTTGGATAAAGAGGTATTTCTAATTGCGCAATTTATATACATATAAATTAATTTTTAAACATATATTCTCGTTTTAGCTTGGAATGTACACTCTTTCAATTATGACAGAAATATCTAAGAGCTCTTACTTGGAACACGCCGAAGTTCTGGCTGAATTGTTTACCGTAATACTCAATGGTTTGCCTAATTTAAGTTCCAATTTGGCTTATTATACTGTAATTACAATGAAGAATATTGTTTCCATCATTGGGGGTCATCAACAAGTACGTCCTGTCCTATTGAAATTTTAACTTTAAAAAATTGTGATTTGAACTCTGAGTAGATTATAGCAGCTAATAATTCATGATCAATTTTAGATGATTAACGTTTATCACAATTTATTGCCACGCGTTTTGGAAATAATTGGTCAATTTTCTACAAATGATGCGAAGAAAACAAATGATCTATTAGAAATATTTGATGATCTCGTCGAGTACGCAGTAGGAGCAGCAGTGCCACATATTCGCCTAATAGTAGAATCCTGTCTTGCATTGGCTTGTAACGAAAATCTTGACATCAGCGTTCAAATCAAAGCTATCGGAATCGTTGGTTGGCTCATTCGTTCAAAGAGTAAAGTGATTCAAAAGAATAAACTAATCGAGCCTATCGTCGATGTTATCATGAAATTAATGGCACAACAACCTCTTGACGAAGTCAATGAGGAATACTTTCAAGGCGACCCAGACCAATTTACTTCAACAACAATTGCGGCTCAAACTCTTGATATTATTGCAATAAATGTGCCTCCGGAGAAAGTGGTGCCATTAATTCTGGCACGTATTGAACCATCGTTACTTACAAACGACATTTACGCACAAAAAGCTGCGTATTTATCATTAGCCGTTTTGGCGGAAGGTTGTGCTGACCATATTAGAAGCAATTATTTGGAAGCCTTTTTGAAATGTATTTACGATGGTATCCGAAATACGAATGTAGTTGTACGGAACGCTGCGTTTTTTGCTCTTGGCCAATTTTCGGAACACCTACAACCGGAAATAAGTCAGTATGCAGCAGAATTGTTGCCGGTGTTTTTCGATTATTTATCTCAACTATATGTCGAAATGGAGCGAAGCAAAACGGATCCACCTGGATTGGATAGAATGTTTTATGCATTACAAACCTTTTGTATGCATCTCGATGAAGGGCTTTTACCATATTTGCCGACCTTAATGGAAAGGCTAATTGTTGGATTAGATCCTAATAGTGGGTCGCTTCAATTGAGACGTGTTGCTTTAAGCACATTGGATTCGGTTGCTTGTGCTGTTAAAGACAAATTGGTTCCGTACTTTCCGAAAATATTTGAGATTTTAAATGTTTACATTAACTCAGATGCAAATGGCGATTTATTTGAATTACAATCGTACGCTTTAGAATGTTTGTCTAGTATCATTGACAATATTGATGGTGAAAATTTTAAACCATTAGCTCAAGAAACGTTGCAAGTCGCAATGAAGATACTAAACGAAACAGATGATCCGGATGTGCGGAAAAGTTTATATGCCTTGTTTGCAGCTTTATCGAATATTATGAAAACTGATATCACACCTGTCTTGCCAAAAGTTATTGAACAAATGGTATCATCAATTAAGAGTAGTGAAGGGATTAATGTAAGTACTTGTTTTTTTTGTGCCGAAAATAAGTACAATTGCTTTCTTTAGGTTCACTACAATGATGGTGATAAGGATGGAGTAGATTTGTACGAAGATTTATCAGATTCTGCCGATGATGCTGAAGAAGATATCGACAGTGAATCCGAAAGTAGTGACGATTCACAATGCAGATATACAGTGGAGAATTCTTACAATGACGAAAAAGAACAAGCTTGCCTATCACTGACAGAAATATGCAAGCATATTGGCCCAGCCTTCATTCCTTATTTGCATACCACTTTCCAAGAAGTCTATAAGTTAGTGGACTATCCGCATGAAGATATCCGCGAAGCAGCAGTGTTATCGTTGGAGCAGTTTTGTCTAACATTACACAAAGCTCCAAGTCCCGAGAATAAGGCGACGCTGCAAGATGCGTTAACTACATTTATTCCGAAATGCGCCGAATTGATTCATGCGGACGAAGAGCAAAATATCGTTACGACTTGTATCAATGCATATGGAAATTTATTAGATGCGTTTGGTAACGAAATGTTTGCCGGCGAAGGTCACAAAGAAGCTGTTATAAATTGTGTCATCGATGTTTTAACTCATAAAACCGTTTGTCAAGATCAAGATGTCGGTGGTGAGCTTGGTGAACAAGATGAAGAAGGCGAATCAGAGCAAACTGAATTATTACTGGAATGTGCTGGTGATGTGATTCCCAAATTTGGAAAGGCTTTACCAGCAGAAGAATTCGTTTTATACTTTCCAAATATCATGCAATTGCTTAGCATTCGTGCTGTGAGTATTCGAATTATCTTGATTTTATTTTCTAAATACGTCTGCTTATATTTATTTGCAGAAAAACAAGCATAGCATCAGTCAGAGATCATTTGCGTTTGGCACATTAGCTGAATGTATGAAACCGTTAGGTATTTACGTTGAAAAATTCATTACAACTTTAATCCAATTGTGGAATGCTGGTATCAAGGATGATAACGATGAAGTTCGAAATAATTCAGTCTATGGATTGGGAGAAATGATCTTGCATGGAAAAACTAGTATATTCCCGTATCCTTTGTAAAAATAGGCCAGGGCAAGCCGGTTTGCACCAGTGCAAATAAACATGGTTTGCACCGGTGCAAATAAAGACGGTTTGCACCGGTGCAAATAAAGACGGTTTGCACCGGGTGCAATTACACGTTTTGTACCGGGTCAATTGCAATTTTTCATCGGGTGCAATTGCACTTTTTGTACCGGGTGCAATTGCACGTTTTGCATCGGGTACATTTACAAGTTTTGCACCGGGTACATTTACCACCGGGCACATTTACAAGTATTGCACCGGACACATTTACAAGTATTGCACCGGGTGCAATTACACGTTTTACACCGGGTATATTTGTAGTTTCACACCGGGTGCAATAACACGATTTGCACCGAGTGCAATTACACGTTTTGCACCGGGTGCAATACACGTTTTGCACCGGGTGCAATACACGTTTTGCACCGGGTGCAATACACGTTTTGCACCGGGTGCAATACACGTTTTGCACCGGGTGCAATACNCCGGGTGCAATTACACGTTTTGCGCCGGGTGCAATTACACGTTTTGCGCCGGGTGCAATTACACGTTTTGCGCCGGGTGCAATTACACGTTTTGCGCCGGGTGCAATTACACGTTTTGCACCGGGTGCAAATACACGGCTCGTGGGCTCAAACATCATCTTCGTGAACAATGGCTATCATAATCGCTCATATAATAATATACTAGTATATGCTTAATGAAGGACATTCAGTTGGACATGCTTTGAGTACGTAATTCATAATAATTATATGAATGAATGTTTTTAGGTCACTTTGTATAATAAACAGTTGCGATAATATGGCCTTAACTAATAGTTTAGATATTATGCTGATATTCTTCAAGGGCTATCGACAATGATAGCAAAAGAAACGAATGCAGGTGTAATGGATAACATTTGTGGAGCCGTAGCTAAACAAATAATTAATAATTCATCCATAATTCCATTGCAGGAAGTAATTATATTTGTCTATAAAACTTTGTTATGTTGTTATGTGTGACAATGGTTTTTGGTTATATTCTTATTCTAGTATTACTTCATAGGAAAAGTTATCTCCTTCGACGGGACCCTAACCCGCAACGTTCAGCCTATCAGGGCCAGCTCTACCGATTGAGTTCCGTCGAGTAATATAACCAAAAACCATTGCCAAAACAATTACTAGTATTAATGCAATCAAAAACAATTTATGTTATGTGTTATCTTTTAATATTTAATTTTTTTATAGGTTTTCCCTGTGCTTTTGCAACGTTTGCCGCTAAAACAAGATTTCGACGAAAATGAAGCGATTCTAAATTGTTTTATCGTCTTGTACCAGCAAGGCAATGAAGTGATTCGGTCTTGTATGAAGACTGTTATTAAAGTTGTTGTCCATGTTTGTCACAATAAACAAGCAGGCGACGAAAGTAAGTATCCATATCAGTTTCTATTTTAATAGGATTGTTTTTGTCAAGTCATAGACCGTAATACAAAAATGTCCTGACATTGATTTTTTGGACATTTGTTCCAATAAGTGTCCGAATAATCTCCGGACAGTTTTTCAAGTAAATGACATTTTAGAACACTTAAGCCTCGTTCTCACTTGCAAATATACGGAAACAACGTGCGAATATTCGTCCGAATATAATTTGACAGCCACCAGAAAAAGATGAAATCATTCCAACTTTTCGGGAATATTCCCAATTTTTGAAAACCTTTTAAAAATGTAAGCTAGCATCAACTGACGTCTGTCAACCTAGCCGTTAAGAATATTTGGAAAAACTCGGACGAATTTATTCGAAGTGAGAGCCATCAAAATCGTGAAAATTGCTGTTTCCGTATAGTCGCAAGTGAGAACGAGGCTTTAAACCAAGGGTGTCCAACCTTTTCGATTCCGTGGGCCATGCTGCATGATTCTTAACTTTGGATAGAAAATAACGTTTACGAGTTTCCGTACACATACGCGAACGCAGCCATTCGCACACAAATTGTAAGAACGCACACCGCGATCCGGCGCGCAATTCTTAGCCAATAGCTGAGTTATCACAAAGTATAAATTTTCGTCACAATTGTCACAAATTATTTTACAAGGGTGCAATTACACGTTTTGCACCGGGTGCAATTACACGTTTTGCACCGGGTGCAATTACACGTTTTGCACCGGGTGCAATTACACGTTTTGCACCGGGTGCAATTACACGTTTTGCACCGGGGGCAATTACAGGTTTTGCNGTGCAATTACACGTTTTGCACCGGGTGCAATTACACGTTTTGCACCGGGTGCAATTACACGTTTTGCACCGGGTGCAATTACACGTTTTGCACCGGGTGCAATTACACGTTTTGCACCGAGAGCAATTACACGTTTTCACAGAGGGTGCAATCAGATCCCTTCCATAACCTTAAATTTTAAAATATTTGAATCTGACGAATCTTATTCACGAATAACACGCCTACCAAAGATTGCACTGAATGCACCCGGTGCAGTTAGTGCATAAACGTCTGGTTTATTTTAAACGTTTCCATTGCTTATTTCTACAAAAATTTAATTATGAATTAACCTAAAATTATTTTTGTCAATTTTCAGGAGTCATGCAAATTGCTGTGGATTTTCTACGTAAAGTAAACCAGGATTTCCCGGAAGAATTCTTAAACGTTGTGTCGGAAATGGGAACTGAAGTGACATTGAATATGCAAACTTTGTTATCTCTGTGATTACATGTTTACAGTTGGTACTGATCAAGTAAATATATTCTGACCATAAGTAAATAAAACTAGTCTTGTTGGTAAAATAAAATATAACAAAGTTATCATACCAAACTGAACAGTTTTAAAAAAAATTATTGATTATTCTATATACTTTTCTTATGGTCAGTATTTATTTTGAACAGTAATAAATAATTATGGCATTTTTCATATGAAGTATCGTAATTAATCTTGTAAAGCTAAATGATTTATTATAATAAATGCTTAAATTACTTAAAAATAATTGGCTATAGAAACCTTATGTAAAACAGGCTTATCAATTATATTTTAAATTCTAGAAAAAAAAGAAAATTGAAACTTTGTAAATCTTCTAGTTACAAGAACTCCATTTCTCTCTCAATGCCGACGAACTTTAACTGTTCCGTTGGTCCATATCTATAATCAAAGAAAAGTTCCTCTCCGGGCTGTATCGCTCGTTTAGCAAAAATGCCAATCCTGTGGTCGCCGTTGACCATCATAACTTTGGCGTAACAATTCGGATTGATAGAATGATTTGCAAACCGAATTTTATTTCCTTTTCTGGTTGCATCAACAACAAAGTCTTGCAAAATAAAAATATTGTATTTGTAAAATTAAATTAGGAACGACTCAGTTGATCGAAGAACAAAGAACTTTGTGCATTCAGAGAGATGACTCACCGTTGTTGAGGTTGAAAAGAAAGCTGCACATATATTTATCGTAGACTTTGCCTCTTCTATCGGCTTCTTCTTGTGAAATAATTTCTCCGCAATACTCAGAAATAAATTCGTTCTTTTGGGCACTATCCTTCAAAAAAATACCCCAACCAGCAACATCAGATGGTGCCATCAGCAGATGTTTATCTGTGTAAATAAAATAATGAAACTTTGTCACAAAGATGACTTAATAATGATTTAACACAGTGATGGCAAGTCGGTTTGCACCGGGCGCAATCAAACTTTTGCACCTTAAAATTTAAAGTAATTTTATTGGAGAATAACACGACATCCAACGGTTGCACCGAATACACCCAGTAAACTACTCAGAGTAGTTCCGACTTGATCAAAGTATCGTACTTCCGAACTACTCAGTAGTTAGACTGTTAGAGTGACATATCGAACGCATAAAATTGGTGCAAATGGTTGCACCGAATGGACCCGGTGATTTGCTTGCATAAACCTTTATACCCGGTGCAAATGCCATCACTGGATTTAAGTAAAATTTAATCACGTTGTCCTCTTTGAACGCTGACATTTTTGCATGTAATCTTGGACAAATCAAACTGATCCGCCCCACAGGTCTGGCATAAATCAGGATCGCATTCCCTAACTGCCAAGTAACATGGGCATTGCTTAGTATTACATTGTGCTTTGCACCTGCATCCTGGAAAGCGGTTTTGACCTTAAATGAAATTATCAACAATTAGCAATGATAAGAAAGAAACACGTAAAAAACTGCGATAATTATGTTACTAATGGCGAAGGAAAAGTACTAAATAATTAATAATACCTACAGTCTGAACTACATTGACAAAACTTTTCACAGAAGTTTTGTGCCCCTATGCAAGGACACATAGAGTCGCAACTTTGCCCTGGATGATCACAAGGCGTAAAGTTATTGACATGATTACTGCTCGAATCTTTCTTTAATTGAATTTTACGACAATGCACTGACCAAAGTCTATGCTTCTTCTTCTTCTTCCTTGGTGGCGTGTAATCTTTACATGAATCTTCAGTAGGTAAATCCGCAGCTTCTTTTTGCGCAAATTGATACACCTTCAAACACGAATTCAGATAAATACACAATTTCATCATAATTAAGTAGAATAAATTACTTGTTGGCACGTCTTCGTGAGTATAATCTGAGCAATGGCGCAATAATTATTTAGAAACACTTTGACGAGAGCCCTGAATAGGCTTTGATCAGACCCTGTCCACTCGCAATGATCATCTTTCCCCATCAGTCCCAATAAACTGAATGCAGTCGTCGTGGATACATCATTGGCAATTTCATCTTCGCAAATGTATTAATTTGAAATGGTTAATATTCGTGTTTTACTCAACATACCCATCTGCCTCAAGAAAATATGACAAAAAATAATTAATATTTGAAATTAATTAGTTTCAAATATTATTTTTTAATGTCTAGTCGTTTTAGACAATCCTGATTGCATATTTTGATTGCATAAAACGGCTTTCCTTGACACAACATGAGTTACATATTTATAAGCTTACCCTTGTTATACTTGTTCGAATCGTTGGAATCTTCTGAACTAGCTTCATTACCAGAATCGACGGATTCTTGCTTATACACTTTTTGGGGTAAAATAGGAATGTATTTGGATTCTGTATTATTATCCTTAGATTTGTCTTTACCTTTCTCTTCCTCGTCCTGTTCTTCTTGTTTTGCTTTGGCGGCCAGTTTTTCTTTGACACCCTCCTATACAGGAAAAACGAGGTCAAATAATTCAAAATACGTTTCAAATAGCACATTTCCTTACCAAATGCATATAACAATCAGAACCGCATACTTCGGTAAATGGTTTCAGATCCGGTCCTCGTCGCTTTTGCAAGTTGGGACCTGGATGACATGCCTGTAGTCCTATTACATAAAATACATATGACGAATTATTTATCATACATTATTCGTACATACAGCGTGTTTACAAATTGCTGGAATATTTGCAGTTCATTGAGAAAATCGGTTTACTGAATACAGTTCAATTTTCAATGTTTGAATATGAGTTAGAGAACAACTGGAAAATTGCTTCTTAATTAAAAATCAACAATTCAACGTTACTGAACAATTTGTAAACAGTCTGTAGTTTCTGTTAACAGATGAATCAATTTGTGAGTTTTTGAAATAACGAAATAACTTATAGAAAATGAATGAAATATTTAAAGTTAATTAAAATGATTGATGATGCATTCATGTAAATAGCAAATTCAATTGGAATAATTTTACTAGCAGCTTTGAGAGATTGATTTAGTCGCCAAAAACTAGTTGGAAATTAAACTTTGTTGACATATAGTTGGCTGTGAGTAACTCGTAAACAGGCCAAATAATACTGGGTTTGCCGAACACATTCAGTAAGTGCTTGGACAAATGGGCGCCAAATTTAAATAGCTTGTTGCTATTGGTAAACCAGTTGCACGCAGGTTGTATGTCGACTATTTCTCAAACACGTCAATGTCAAGTTTGAAGTTTTTGCTTGAATCTATTTTGATTATGAACGACTTCATTTCATCTTTTTGAATTCTCGCTCGTGTTTTTAATGTTTAACGTGTGAAACTGGTTGATGACCACAATGTACTGCGCAATCCATAGCGCATACTAGCAATTTACCTACTCTAAATGTGTTCGGCGAACGCGTTACACTAAGTTTGCCGAACACAGCACAGTAAGTGTGCTCGCACAAATAAATGGGTGCCTGTTGCACACAGGTCGTATGTCGAATTTATCTCAAACACGTCAATGTCAAGTTTGAAGTTTTTGCTTCAATTTATTTTGATTACGAACGACTACATTTCATCTTTTTGAATTCTCGCTCGTGTTTTTAATGTTTAACTGCGCAGTCAATGGCGTATAGTAGCAATTTACTTAGTGAATGTGTTCGGCGAACGCAGTATAAATTTATTCCAACCAGAACGTGCTGACAACGAAGTCGATGTCAATAATTAAAACCAATTTTTCTTTATGCAATTAAACCAAAATGAATATGGAATGTTACATGAAAATACGGTCCAGAGAATAATAAAAACCAATAGAAATAATTTGTAGGTATACCTCATATAACGAGCTTCAACACCATTTTATTGTTATTTTAGTCTAATTTTTAATTTCAAAATATAATCTTGGCAAAATGTAATTTCTATTGATTGTTAATATCCTTCAGTCCTTGAGCGAAAGAAAAATCCGGAATTGTGTCAAAAGTCTTCTCCAGTTGCCATATTTTGAGGACACTTTGACATCATCCTGGTAATATATACAGGGTGATTTATTTAAGAAGTCCATTAAAAGTTTTCGGACTTCCCATTGTGGTAAAATTCTGAAAAAATTAGGATAGGCCTTAATCGACCGGAACTCTTAAAGTAAATTATT
>JARJEB010020247.1:0-17568 GCA_030264535.1 Liometoxenus newtonarum | reverse complement strand
TTGTTTAGGAGTCGACTAACATATTCGACCGGGCGCATCTCTTCGGCCTCCCCCTGGAATAAGCATCCACCAAGGGCGTATGCGCTGGCGTCCGTCTTTAGGGTAAATGGCAGATTCAGATCGGCTTGTCGCAGAATCGGAGCTGTCGTCAGGTGTTTCTTCAGCGTATCATACGCTTGTTGCTGGTCGCTCGACCAATGCCAAACCGCGGCCTTCTTCGTGAGGTCAGTGAGCGGTCGGGCAATCTCGGCAAAGTTCGGCACAAACCGTCGGTACCATGAGCAGGTCTGTATGAAGCCGTATAGCTCTCGGACATCGCGTGGGATTGGGCGGTCCCTGATGGCGCTCACCTTACTTGGGTCCGGGCTGATATCAGTTGGGGTGATTAAGTGTCCCAAGTACTTGACCTCATCGGTGCAGAAGACGCACTTCTCTCGTCGAGCTCGTAGCTTGAAGAGTAGCAGCCGTTCAAACACCAGTTCCAGGTGTTGAAGGTGGTCTTTGAAGGTGTGAGAGAAGACGATGATGTCGTCTAAGTAGTTTCGCATTGGAACTCCAGGTAGTCCCGCTCGGAAACGGTCCATAAGGCGTTGGAATGTGGGGGGTCCATTTCGAAGCCCAAAGCTCATTCGGGTGAACCTGAAGATCCCGAAGGGGGTTACTGCCATACTTATTACTATTTTTATTGATTTTTTAGACAACGAAATTTCAAGCCTCTCGACTCAAGACATGAAATTTCAGTAGAGAGAAACGGCAAGTCAAGAAACAAAAGTATTTTGTCTTGATTTTTTCAAGACAACACAAGAAATGTCAAGCAAGACAAGAATTGTTGTCCCGTGAAACCCTATTTCACATTTTGATGACAATTTCTACTTTCCGGTCAAAATTACTTTTAAGATCGACGAGTTCTACGAAATCGTAGTGGGTAAAGTCGGAAAGTTGTGCGGTACGTCTAATATCAATTTCAATACTTGTAACGATAACCACTATGAAGTTAATATTGTCAATTCCGAGTGCCAGCGTGTTGGACAGGGGCGGACCGCTAACTTTAGCGGTCCTCCACTAGAATTGTTTGGGCGCCTACCCAATTAACGAAATTCTGGATACCTGGATATACAGACTGTATAGGTTCATGATAGCCGCGAGCGAAGGGGCACTTTGATTGAACGGGGCCCTGTGCTGCAGTCCATAAAAACCATGTCTAAATCAGCCTCTGCATGCCTATATCCTATTATTTTTGTACTGGTGATTGTTACTTTGACCGTTCGTTGTTTGTGATTGTTATTAATTTGACACTATATCGGAATTAATATCGCACAAACTTTGCCTCCAACGACATAATGTTATAGGAATTGAAATGCCAAGCTTTGAAATCGCTGGAGGAACATATTTTTTGCTTTTGCCTAGATGCAATATTTTGCCAGTTATATGCAAATTTATGTTTCGACATTCAAGTAAAGTGCCCTTCTTTATCCACCGATTTTATTTATTTTTACTCCAGGTTCAAGTTAGAGGGACCGGTGCCCAAATACCAAATTTCATCCGTATACGTTGCTTGGCTTCCCTGAATATTGCTAACAGCCACACACACTCTCTCACACACACACACACACACACACACACACACACACACACACATATACACACAGCCACGCACATACACACATCCACACACACACACACACACACACACGTACACACACATGCATCACACCACAACGACTTTTTCGGAATCTTGGAAGCGAGATTTGTGGATATCCGTCGAAAACCCGGGTTCAATATTTTGCCTCATCACCTAACTTTCCTTACTATCCCTTCGGTAAGTCGGAAAGTAAAAACAGAATTGATTATTATGTCAACGCAGTACTCATTATAATCAACAGTTGTAAAACTTATTTTTCGCATGAAATGGCACACCTTCGCCACAGGTTAGTTAGCTAGAAAGTTGACGACTACTTATAGCCAACCCAAGTTCTAGCCATATTAAGCAAAAGTAAAAAGTAATGCGTAAAAGTCATAACTATGATAACATACCAACCAAACAATCTTGAAAAGTAACTTTCCCGCTCGCCTTTTAAATTACATTGATTTTAGTTAAAGTTTACTATGGCTTGGTGGAATGCCAAGCGGTATATGTAGGTATTTGACATGTACGTGGACAAATGATATAACTCAATCTCACTTACCTTACAAATTATTTATAGGACATGTAAATGATGTTGGACTCAAGTATGTGCCCGTGAGAATCTGGTTACTAATTAAAATAACCAGCAGCTCTAGTTTACTTATTTATTGTGTGCAAATGTGCAATAGATACAAATAACAGAGAGTGAGAATATACGTATATATTCGCTTGATGCTTGCACACAAGTGAAGTATTTCTTATCTTTCCCGAGACGTACGACTCGAACACATTCCGTACAAAAAATTTACGAATACACACAACACTAACATTAGATAACCAATACTGCATTACAATACCCATTACTTTTACAATATAATCAATTCATTAAGTATAAATTATTACATGAAAACCTAAACATGTCGCCCGCCTTGAAAGACTGGCCTTTCAAAACACCTTTGCAGTATGGTCCATGACGATTACACAATTCCTTCTCTCCCACTCAATCATTCTTGGACAGAGAGTATAATTTTGCCAAACCTCTCTTGAACGTAGCTTGCTGACATTGAAGCGTCGCTAGCCTGGCGATGCCGTCGGTGACCTGATGAAGTTGGATGACTCTTCCGAGTTTCCATTTTAGAGGGGGGATGTTATCTTCTTTCAAGGGTACTACATCTCCAACTTGTAATGTTTCTTTGGCGTCATTCTTCCATTTGGTTCTTGTTTGTAAATTTGAAACCATGGATGATCGTCCGCTGAAGTTGGAAGGCTCCCAATCGATTGGTTAGTACATGCAAAAAATCCGGATCAGCCAAAGTAGTCAAAGGGTTACCAATCAAAAAATGGGCAGGAGTAAGTGATTGAGGATTGTTAGGGTCACTGTTTAGTAATGTCAAAGGCCCTGAGTTCAATATTGCTTCTATTTGTACTATTAGGGTCAAAAGTTCCGCGTATGCAAAAAGTGAATTACCTAGTACGCGTTTCAAATGATATTTAATTGACTTATTAGCAGCCTCCCACATTCCGCCGAAGTGCGGCGATCGAGGGGGTATGACCACGACAGTAGACAATTTTTTCGCTATTTGATCACCTTCAGTTCTGAAAAACTCTGCTAACCGTTTCAACTTTGCATCAGCTCCTACCAAAATTGTCGCGTTATCAGAATATGTATCCGCTGGTTTTCCACGGCACGCAGCGCATCGACGAAAAGCAGCAATAAAAGCCTCAGTCGCCAGATCGTCGACTAACTGCAAGTGTAACGAATTAGTGGCAAAACCCACAAAAATGCAAATATATATTTTGACAACCTTGTATCCCCGACTCTTTTTGACACGTATGTTCAACGGACTACCATAATCGAGAACACAAGTCGTAAATGGGCTGAGTGGAACAGGCCCATTTAAGTTACTCATTTTTGGTTGTTGCACATTAGGACGTGCTTTAAACATTTCAAGCAATTTCTAACGATCTTTCTTGTCAGGCATCTACTTCCAGTAGGCCAAAATCGCTCATTTATCGAATAAAGCAGTTCCTGCGGACCACAATGAAAGAGTCGCAAATGTTCCTGCTCCGCGACGAGCTGAGTAACATAGTGTTTGCCCAGTAATAACATCGGATATTTCTTATCATAAGAAAAACGCGATTGTTTTAGCTGCCCACCCACGCGAACTGCTTCCCTGTCGTCCAAGAAAAGACTCAGGCTGCTTTTAGTGCCGATTTACTTGACACTTGATCATTTCCTTTGAATAGATGTATTTCAGTTGGAAATATTTGCAGTTGTATAATTCGTACAATGAGTTTAAACTACATATCTAAATCAACTTTTATTACTGAGATTACAACTACGGTGCCTAAAGAAATTGGAAGAAGAAGAAGCTCACGTGAAACCCGCAGGAAGAGCACGGAGGAACCGCGTGCCTTTAAGCAGTTAGAGTTATTTATATGGAATATAGAAGGATTCCGTAATGCGGTAAGGTCATCATTGGAAACAAATAATTTTAACAACAGTGACTGCATCTTCTTGACGGAGACAATGCTCTACGAAGATATTAACATAAAAGGGTACATAACATTTAGCATGTTCGCTGGAAGAAACGACGCCAGAGGCAGACCCTCAGGAGGTCTGTTAGCAGCAATTAAGCCGAGTTTAAAACATAGACTCGTAGATAAGGACGAAAACTGTATTATCGTCGATACAACTAAAGCTACGTTCATCAACTGTTATTTTAACCCTAACCTCAAATTTGAAGACATTTGTGGGCCACCTTAGATTTTGAAGTTAGTAAATTAACCGTTACCTACTTCATTATCCGAGTTAATAAATCTCACATATACGCAAGCACCGTATGCGCGAGTAGACGCATCTCCAAACCCATTCGGCTCACAAAACGCGTGATTAATTTGAAACACATAACGAGATATTTTAATCTGACATATACTTGACAATTGAGATTTAAAATAATTCCACTTATTGAAAGATTTTTGCGAAACTGACTCGTCCATATATACTTTTAATTGCCACAAAGTTAGCATTATAATTTTTGGAATAATTGTAATCGGACAGAAAAGACCCAAGGGATCAAATAGTTGCGCTGTGTATTATAAAATTTGTCGTTTAGTTACGACAGTTCCAAAAGTAGGTTGAAGTGAATTAGCGCATTGTATAGTGTCCTCTCTGGTATTCCAGATGAGTCCGAGAGTTTTCGCCGGATCTATGTGCGCTAAATTGAAAAACTTTGTGTTATGCGCGTTATCTGAATTAATTGCTTGAGTATTTTTACTCAACCACGTACGGAGTGGTAATTTAGCTGAATCAAAAATATTTATTAAATTAGTTTTAATTTTGTTTAAGTCCTCAGTTGTATCGCAACCTGTAACCAAATCATCTACGTAAAAGTCATCTCTTATTATTGTTGTTTCCGTTGGAAAAGTATACTTACATTTATGTGCAAGTTTCTGTAGACATCGCGTGGCAAGTAAATGTGCACTAGTGGCTCCGTATGTAACCGTGTTTAACTCATAATAACGCAATTCCTCCTCCATCTTGTCTCTCGACAAAACACGTTGGAAGGATCAATTAAAATTTGACGATACATCTTCTCGATGTCTGCCGCTATTGCAAACCGATGCCGCCTAAATCTTACGAGAATAGAATACAAATCGTCCTGTTGAAGTGCTCCCGATAATTGTAATGAGTTTAATGAATTGCCGTTGTTCGTCAAACATGATGCATCAAAAACAACTCTGATTGTAGTTGTTAAACTAGTTTCCTTAACAACTGGATGATAATGCATGTAGTAAGTTAGATTAGTTAATGATAAAGGTTCGTTTATTAGACACATGTGGTTCATATTTATGTATTCATGTATCAAATTTGAATATGCAATCTTTGAATTTGGATTCAGATTCCGCTCTAACTAAAACCGCTTTTCCGCAATTTCTCTAGACTCTCCTAATTCAGTAACATTATGTTATAAGGGATTTTCACGACAAATCGCCCTTCCTCGTTCTGAATAGTATTCTCGGTAAAGTGTTTCTCACACCGTAGTTAATCAGGATTCAATATATTAGTTAAAGGTAAACTGTCAATTTCCCAAAACCTATGAACTAGATTTTCTAAAGTATTAACACACGTATTTGAATAAGTTATAGGTGCATAGTTGTCACCTAGTTGACCTCCAATGATCCAGCCTAATTTAGTTTTCTGAAGTGTTAGTCCAAAATTGTTTAAAGCAATCTGTCCTACACACAATAAGGACAAATAGATTTCTGCTCCGATTAACATATCAATCGGTTGTGATTTATTAAAGCATGGATCCGCTAGTTTTATATTTTTTGGAAAGTGCAGATTATTTAAATTGAAAGATTTTCGCGGTAAATATTGAGTTACCGTAGGAACAAGTTGACAATTTATATTTACTTTATAATCGTTTGTGTTAGAGTTAAATATAACAGTAGTCATCGAAGTTGATTCAGATTTAGAATCATTATGCCACTCAAATTGGTGTTTGATTGAAAAGTTGGCAAGTATAAACGTTTAGAAAAAGAGATACTAATGAAATGTGATTGTGAACCCGGATACCACGAATGGTAGCTGCCGTCCGAGGTTCTCAAATTAACTATCGCTGTGGAAAGTAATACCTCCGTATTACTAAACGTATACTGATCTGATTTGCGTTCCGTAGCAGTAAGTGTAGTGTTATCAGTAGATTCTATTCTTGATCAGTAGTTGCACCAGTTGCAGTAGAATATAGGTTCGTTTGGTTGATTTTCTCTTGAAGTGTTAGTTTGTTTAATTGTAAGTTTATCACCAGTATTAAAAGTAGGTATTATTACTTTCTTGAAGTGTATAATGCAATGCGCCGAAGCGAGAGGCTTGGTTCATGGCGTAATGTAGCAACGGGGGGAGAAAGCGTAGTATGAAAGAGAGAGTGTCACGGTGACCAGCGAAGAACGAACACAACACTGGTATAAGCTGCAAAAATAAAGAATCGCAACGATTTGCGTGTCTTTTATTTATCGAAACCCGAATTAAGAGGCTGCCTGTTTTGAGGCCTTTACCAGCGCCTCGCATGTGTCAGCAGGGCAATCGAGCCCACGCAATCACACAATCTTAATGTAACAAGGTATGATGTAGCCCGTTACACCTCCTGCAATGAATTGATTTGCATTTGTTTGTAAAATGATTATTTCCAAAGCAATTATAACAAAGTTTTTCTTTTCAGCTCAAATGTGCCTTTGTGTACCGGCAATTGTTTAAATGAATGACAATAATACAAAGTATGCACTGTTTGTTTATAGTAAACACAGCTGCGATATACAGATAGATAATTCGACCGCGTTCGAGTGTTAGTATACTCAGTCTTCGCGTTAACTTGAGCAGGCGCGATTCAAACGATTTGCCGTCGACAGATTCCTCATATTTAGGTAATTCCCTTGCATTACTGCGCTCCTGTTGCCATTCCCGCTTTGTAGTCATGTCTAGTTTTGAAGTTACTAAGTAAACTAGCAATTTATATCCCAATTTTCTGTGGGTTGCTTTAGTGCCGTTAAACATCTTACATTTTTAAGTACCGAATTGTGCAGTTCTCTAAGTCCAGTGACCAATTCACGATGTAACACCGTGATTTCAAATAGTGCCTTCACGTAGTTATTCGCTATTAAATCCATATTTTTGAACCTATCTAATTAAGTAAGTAATTCGTTGCTGAGACTTCTACGCCTTGAATAATATTGACCGCATCCCCAGTTAAAGCCGACTTTAAGTAATAAAACTTTTGGATGTCGTTTAAATTTGCATTGTTTTGTATTAGAGCACCGTAAACATCGTTAAATACAGTTCATTTATCGTAAGATCCGTCAAATCTAGGTAACTGATCGTTGGCAATTTTATATCTGGAATAATTTGACGCGTCTAATTCTTCGAATTTCTTGATTGTTGCCGTTGGTCCCTTGATTCGCTGCGTACTTCATCATTAGTAGTATGCAATTCAATGAAATATTTATAATCAGCAATGACACAATACATAACATCATTGAAGTTTTCGCGCTCAAAATCGTTAGCTGCTTGTTCATGCTCGTCAACCATGTGAGCTTCAATTTCATTAAGTAAGTCGTTGAACCCGAATTGTAAATCAAGTAAGGTCTGCATGCCAGTTTCCACCTCAATAATCGTTTTTCTAGTAATATTTTCCGGTTCTAATTGATTTATTGTTTCTAGATAATCGGCCTTTCATAGAGCGTCTGCTAAATAACAATTTTTCGTTTCTAACAAGCGCCGTTGCGGCTGCAGCCGTCGTCGCAGCAGCTTGTTCCGCCATTACGCGTATATATAATTAGAGATAATCAATTGGCAATAATAGCACAAATAGTTATAACAATATCGACATTAGTTAAGGAAAATAATGCTAATTAAATATGACTTTAAGGGATTATTGGGATGCCCTTTGATGTGGTTTTGACTCTGACTGATATTTCGAATGATGTAGTGTAGAAATTGTAGATTGGAGTTTGAAGGTATCGTAGATAATTCCTGAAGTACGAAGATAACCCTTGGAAATTCGAGAATACTTCCTGGATTGATAATAATTGATAATAAGTGTGGATTCTTCAATAATTAGTCACCATTGTAGTACTCGATGGCGATGATATACTGGTTGTTTAAGTCTACTTCTAAACATGTTGTTTTAATCTACCCCTTGCCTAGTGGTCAATAAATTTCTTCTGTGTTGTCCGGTAGTTCCGGTGTCTACTAAGTGTTTTCCGGTAGATCGGGTGTCCGTGTCCGATGGATGATGATGGACACAAGTATGTGCCTGTGAGAATCTGATTACTAATTAAAATAACCAGCAGCTCTAGTTCAAATATTTATTGTGTGCAAATGTGCAATAGACTGTATAAATACAAATAACAAAGAGTGAGACTATAATTGTATATTTGCTTGATGCTTGATATTGCACATATGTGGAGTATTTGTTATCTTTCCCGAGACGTACGACTCGAACACATTTCGTACAAAAAAATTACGAATACACAACACTGACGTTAGACCACCAATACTGTATTACAATAACCATTATTTTTACAATATATTATTACATGAAAACCTAAACAGGACTTTTAAACTTATTGTTCATAACATTCATCCTATTCCTTGGGTATACCTAATTTTCTTACTTCTATGTACATGCATTATGCATGTTGATATTAACGACGAATCTCTGGAATTAACTCCACCTAATTTGCTGGAAGACTTTGAGTCTTTATCAGAAAATCGTTTGGTAAATATTGAGCGGCGTATAATCGGAAGGTTGATTATTTGGCAAAACTCAATTACGACTACGTTTATGTGCCGTTTGGTGAAATTCATTTGTCGAACATCCTGCCAATTTTAAATGCTTTTATTTTTTGGGTAGGCACATGTATTTTTAATTTCCGGCCACATACCGAAGGTATGTAGGTATTGGAAAGATAGGTGATCATGAAAAAAATCAAAGTCTTATTTTTCCCTGATTCGTGAAGATCCGTTGACCTCAGGTTCGAATTGGTCTGATGTATGTGGGTGTGTGTGTGTGTGTGCGCGTGTGTGTGTGTGTGTGTGTGTGTGTGTGTGTGTGTGTGTGTGTGTGTGTGTAACTGAGTGCGTGTGCTGTTAGCAAAATTGCGGGCAAAGCAAGCAAAGAACCAGGATGAAATTTGGTACGTGGATTCATATACTTGAACTTGGAGTAAAAATAAATGTCGTCGGCCGGTAAATAAAGAAGACACGGGCTGTCAAACTGTTTAAATACTAAATTGAGCGTGGATATATTTCTATATTGACCGATGGTGTTCTGAATTCGCGAGTAGCATTTCTTCTAGGGCTAATGGTTTGGTAGATATGTAGTACCATTTCAACAATCCCGTAACAATCACCAGCACAAGAATAGAAAATAAGCATGTTGCTAACGAAACGCTCCAACATGCTGACAATATAAACTTCATAGGAAGGTTATTGTGATAAATATTGAAACTGATGTTAAATGTGATCGAAATTATATAAATCGGTGCGAGTTCACACCGCACAATTTTTTATTTAAGTCGTATTACCTAAGCAATAAATCTGTGCGTTAAATTTACGAAATCTTCTACGAAATCGTAGAGGTTATGGTCAGAAAGTTGTGCGGTGCGAATTTAACTCACCCATTTTTAGTATATAATTCAATGAGTGTATTATTGGGCATATAATTCACGACGGTGGGGGTTTGCGACAAGAACAATAAATCACGAGTTATATATTATACTTTATCCACGAGTATTCAGTTATGGCAATTCAATGTTTGCCTCTGCCAGTGGCTTGCACTAAATCTTGCAATCCCTGTAATGGGATTGGGATTACTTGATTGCGATAAGTCGATAATTGTGGTGTGGATCAAGCGATGAACGATGATGACAGACCCGACCCAAAGCCAAACTCACCTAAACCTAACCTTAAAATCTAAACATCAACTCTTCCGTGAACCGGTGTACATACATGCCCAATGCGAACGCGTTTGCGACTTTGCGTCGCTCGCAAAGCATGATGGAATTAAAATCAGCTGTTCCGTATGCGCGTTGAGTTTTTGTTTGTTATCAATGCCGTTATGAATAATAAACACGTATCCATGGCATTATGAGTCCGTAATGTTATGGATACGTTACTATAATAGAATGATTTAAATAACGATATCCATTACATAACTGATTCTTATGAAAGAATTGAGCCATTTTTGGGTAGTCGTGGATAAAAAAATATTTACAAAAATGTTTATTGCTGACAGAGCCGCTAGAATTATACCTACCACGGCGACGTTCCAAATCCGCATTCATGTAATGGATACAAATAATCATTACCAATGTCGACTATCTATCAATACAAGCCATTATAGCTTTTCCTGCTTTTCAACGTGACAAAATGTCTGTGGGAGTGTCATGGCAGTGTTGTGCCAAAATCATTTTATAAACATTTTATTAATATTCCGATGGAAAAAGGTGGCCGAGGGAAAAGCAGTACACCTGAGGCGATTGGAAAACTTTCACTTTCACACTTGCCCGATGTGAGAAAATTATTGCTCTCGTGAGAAATTGAATACTTTCCAAATTTGTTAGGAAAACTGCTATTAAAATGCATACCTATTTAAAACTGTGTAGTAAACAAGTACTTAAATGACGACTGAACATTTGAAATTTCATTAGAATTACATTTCAGTAAATCACTGTACTCATTGAAATCTTATATAAAAGTCTAGAAGCAGAATGACGCTCAGACACATTGCCCTTTTTAGCTAACCCGTATCCCCGTCTGGTAAATAGTAAAAGTAAAATAGAGAGCTAACACAGTAGTAAAAATCGGTGCGTTAAATTCGCACCGCACAACTTTTCGGGATGGCCACTACGATTTCTTAGATCCTAAATTTAACGCACAGATTTATTTTATATGTAATACGCGTTAAAAAAATTGTGGGGTGCGTTTAATTTCGATGACATTTAACGTCAGTTTCAATATTTATAAAGATAACTTTTCTGTTAAGTTTATTTGGAGAGTTGAGTTAGCAAAATGCTTATATTCTATCATTGCGCTGGTGATTGTTAGGGGATTGAAATGGTAACAGATATCAACGAATCCATTAGCCCCAGAAGAAATGTTAATGGCGAATCTTGTAAGAAATTCAGAACACCATTGGTCAATATGGAGATATTTCCAAGCTAAAATTATTATTTAGCCAGTAATATGCAAATTAATATTTTGACAGCCCATATCTTCTTTATTTACCGGCCGAATTTATATATTTTTAATCCAGGTTCAACTTAGACCAATATGAATCCACGTTCGAAATTTCATTTTGGTTCGTTGCTTGGTTTGCCCGCAATTTTGCTAACAGCATGTGTGTCTGTAGCAAAATTGCGGGCAAACCAAGCAATGAACTAGAATAAAATTTCGTACGTGGGTTCATATAGGTCTAAGTTGAACCTGGAGTAAAAATAAATATCTTCGGGTAAGAAATATTTTCATTTTTTTCATTCCTCAAATCGAAACAATCCATCATTGTCAGCATATGTGATAGCGAGAGAGCTGCTTAAGTGAGATGCTGGAGATAATATTTTAATGCAGTGGATTAGGCGATTACGTATCTAGCCATATTCTTAATCTGAGAAATATACCAATTCGTTGGCATTAACTAAATTCAGTTAGTACAGGCAGGAAAATTGTATATACGGTTTAACGACTAACAATCCAATTCGATAGTTAACTACTTTAAGAATTACCGAAGGTATAGGGAACGATATATTTTCACAGTTTTCGGGCAAAATTTTGAAGAAGGGTTTTTGTCGAATCTACACGAATCTCGCGCGCACGCCCTCATGTGTGTGTGTGTGTGTGTGTGTGTGTGTGTGTGTGTGTGTGTGTGTGTGTGTGTGTGTGTGTGTGTGTGTGTGTGTGTGTGTGTGTATGTGTGTGTGTGTGTGTGTGTGTGTGTGTGTATGTGTGTGTGTATGTTTGTATGTGTGTTCATTTCTTTTAAATACAAATATACAATCGTTGCTTAATTTAATAAACTAAATTTGCTTATCTTAGAACTAATTGTAAGTTTACTTCAACAATTTGTAACCTTGTATTGTTTTGTTTACAATGTGACAATTACAAATTGTAGTAAATCAGGTACTAAATGCATGTCTTCCATTCAATCATTTTTTCTTTCACTAACAAATTTCATTTCAACAGTTAATGTCAAAAAGTCAGAATTTGCTCACATTTACTGATTTTTTGCGTTCTTGTTCTTACTAAAATTGTAAACGCAAACAAATTCTGCTTTCTTTAATATTAATTATTTTAATTCACGCGGACATTTCGTTTGCCTAATAAAAATAAGTTAACAAAATATAGCCATAAAAATATCCTACATAAACAATTCCTAACTATGTACACTATTTGCTGATTCTTTTTTTGTCTATTAATAATAAGATAATAATGTATAAATGACCTAGTTATTACTCTAGTCTCTAGTCAAGTGAAAATCGATAAAATACATTTTCTTACTTTAATTCATTTACATGTAAAAAAAGATATAAGGATATTTGTCGTTTTCTTACCATGTACAATCTTAAGCATAAATACTTACAAATTAATTAACTCTTACAATTAGCCTATGTATAAATACAATAAGGAACAATCAAAAAATTATATACATCGCTATCGCATCAATTAATATTCCGCCTCGTCCTACTGTGGTAGGTAAAGTAATGTATATATTTATTTATTATTTCATCAAAAAATTAAGTCATGGGTTGCATTTTAGTCTGGTTGAGTTTTGACTGATTTTTCTTTTATTGTGTAGTAAGTGAACAGCAATTGGTTCAGTGATGTGCGGCAATAAAAATCAATCGTACGAATACGGGCGATGAAATTTGTGGTGTGATAATGTAATTGTAATGTATTTCATTATTTTCTGCTCGTTTTTCTTTTGTTTATTTAACATCAAAATAAGTAATGAATAAGAGTAAAATAATACTTGTTTTTGTTGCAATATAATAATTGTCCAATTCAATTCAATATTTATTGTTTTTCGTTTAGTTTTTGGTCCAATTTGTGTGTTGTACTGTTAATAGTTAGTTCCAATCTTTCGTGTATAAAATAATATAGTAAAATAAAATAATTTCGTTAATCAATAAAGTAATTAACAGTATTAGACTAGATGCCACTTTAATCCTATTGTTTATAGGTATTTATAATAATAGAAATATAAATGTGAAAAATTTGATAATATTCTTATAGGAACTACAAATTCCCAATTATTACTTTGAAAATCTTGAAATATTGTTGATGAGATTGTGATGCCTTTGTGAAAATGTCTTTTATGCGTTTGAATAAATATATTCTAATAATGTGTTAATGTTTAAATATGAATTACGTATTTGTTCCTTCCTGTTTTAGTGTTCAAGATGATTATAATAAGAAAAACACCGCGGAAATAGAAAATTTCAATGCTTACAAAATTGCTTTTCTTTCGAAAATAAGTGTTTGTTTTAGTTGATCAGGGAATCCGAAAATTTGTTTAATTTTCGTATTCTCAATGTTTGTCGAATCATAATCATCCCTTAGTACTTGAAATATTTTAGAATATTGTTTACGCATTCATTATTTCGTTATGAAAAATGTACATTTAACTATAAGTTGTAATAATATGTATATGCAAGTCTTATTTAATGAATTTTATGTTTAATTAATGATTAATGTAAATATATTATTGAAATTTCGAATATTATATTTATATTATGCAATTAGTAATTAGTGTATTGCAAAATGTAGGTATGTAATAGTGATTTGTATCTATTAAAAATAAATAATGTTTTAATGTTGTTTTTCTTTTTCCCTTATGTACGTATAGTAGTAGTAGTTGTATTAATCTTAATATATTTAGTTAGATTAGTAGTTAATAATTTATTAAACTTTACGTTTACTTTACGACGTTACGGCATAAAAATCTTTGGCTTCGAAATTAAATTATTTCCTAAATATTTTATTTAAATCTTTAAAATTCTTATAGATTATTCTTTAGTTTAAAATTTTGCTTTAATTAAATAGAAATTATTTTAAACTTATATTTGTATACGCTGCTTATTAATAAATTTAACTAACGACGTCGATAATATTAATAGGTAGGTTACAGTCTTATTCGCGGATTCATTATGTTCTTTTTGTAATGCTTATTGATCTACACTTATTCATGTGTTTAGTTTAAAAATTGTATAATTAATATGCGTTCATAGAAAAATATAATAGTAATTAGTAAATTTTTGTTTTTGTTGTTTTTTTGTATGTTAGTTAGTAAATGTGTAGGTAGTTATAACGATGAGTTATTTTTGGCACAAATTTCATGTTTGCACAAGAATTATTTACTCTTCCAAGACTTCGCAATAAGCAAAGTCTCTAGTAACTGAATAATTTGGTGCTTTTTTTTTGCCGGTTGCTATTCTATTCTTCTGTGCATTTGCTTGATTGATGAGTTGTGTACAATTGTAATACTTACACTTTTGATATCGCATGACCATTCACATAGGAACACGGAATATAATCTTTACTAACGTCCTCTATGCTTCTTCCGGGCGATGGCAAACGCAATTCGGGTAAATGTTGTGGCGATATGTTAGGAAATTTGCTACCTTCACTTATAGATTCTGATCGCGGTGGTAACAACGGTGCTTTCGGACAACAATTTTCCATTTGTATCGATATACCACTGTCGCATTGATCAGGTTCAGATATAGCCCGTTTTGTGTAGCTTCGTGGTTCGGGCAATTCAAAATGCATTGCATCATCGTTAGTGATAAGTGGCAAGTTCTTGAAACTTGTTGATGATGAGCACTTGCGGAACGTATCAGGCAGTTGCATTTCCAATGGACCGGAGTCTTCAGTCTGAACGGACGAGATAGGTACGTCCAGGCAAGGTGATATCAGTCGCGAATTGTTCGCTAAGTATTCCACAATTTCACTGGCGGATGGACGGTCTTTCGGTTCCGGACTCCAGCATTGTTTTAGCAATGCTTCCAGCGGTCCTTTGACACCTTGTGGTATCGCAAGACTATTACCCGACTTGACATAGTCTAACACTTCTGAATTACTCATAGCTTGATACGGAAAACTACCAAATGTGATGATTTCATATAGAAGAACACCGTAGCTCCATACATCTGATGAAGTGGTGAACACGCCCAAAGCTAAACTCTCCGGAGCCATCCATCTGACAGGCAACATACCTTTGCGATTGAATCTATAATAAGTTGCCACCGGTCTTGTCATGCCGAAATCGCATAACTTAACCACTCGTTGTTCACTTATCAGACAATTTCTCGATGCAATATCTCTATGAACATATTTCATCGATGCCAAGTAACTTAGACCTCTGGCAACATCTAATGCCATTGAAGTCAACCTCTTGCTCGAAACCTCTTCGTATTCGTCGTTGCAATTTACCAAATGCCTTCTGGCAAGTAAATAAGTCTTTAAATCTCCGTAAAGCATAAATTCCATGATTGTATAAACAGGTTCAACTTTTGTACAAACACCTAGAAGTTTCACAACATTCTTGTGATCGAACCGTTTCATCACTTCGGCCTCCGATAAGAAATCCAATTTCTCTTCCGTCGTTGAACCCATTTTCAATGTTTTGACGGCAACACCAGTCCAACCAGCATCCGGCAACTGGGCTTCGCCACCATAAACAGTACCGAAAGCACCTTCACCCAATTTACGATTCAGTACAACATTCTCTTTCTCCACCTCCCAACCATCCAAACCGTTGTAATTGCTATTCAGCAAATGTTCCAAACCGAGACTCTTCATGTAATCGTTTGTGCTAGTCATTTTCTTATCGTAGTTCTTCTTCACTCCGTAGAATATGATTCCGCCGAGAATCAGTAAAAAGATGAAAACGCACACAATGTTTGTCAACACAAGAGCCGTTTGGCATGAAACGTTTAGAAATGTTGCTAAACCATGTAATGTGCATTGTTCCGGTGGTGGTCCGTCTTCTGGCTGTTTGTGGCTGAGCCATACAATTGCACTTTTATTTAGATCTAAGCGACCGCCAGTTATTTTTGCTTCAGAATCGGAGATGTTTGGAAAGAATTGTCCAACAATGCGCGTTTCATTGTTGTACCATTGCATTACATTGATGACTGAGAATCGGGTGGGACCGCCACGGAATTTAATATGTCCGGAGACACCATTGAAATCTAAATGTTTAATGATGTCAACCAATTTACTGTAAGTAAAACAGGCAGTATTAAAATTGATAATGCACGAGAAATAACTACAAGAAATCACTTACTTGGTATTGTTGCTTGAATGCAGTTGATCTATAGCTTCGGGATCTTGTTGTAGCAATTTCCGTAAGGCAAGTGCATACGCCCAGACAGCATCGTAAGCGAATCCGGTATAATTTGAAGTGTCAACTCCTCGTGTTAAATTCATGTATTTTTCTTTCCATGCCGCGATTGTAATGTTTTCCTGCATGATATCATCATCGTTGCCGAAATATGCATGAGCCATTGCGAAATATCCATTGATTGCATCTCTCATCGTGGCGGTTGTGCAATTGACGCTCTCGTTCAAATGTTGATTAAAGTATGTGGTATCATACCATGTGTAGTTCAGCCAAGTGGGCAGAAACCACACGTATCCGTGTTTTGCAGTCATGCCTAATTTGTACGCTTCGCACATTACATTTCTTGCTATTTCATCAAATACATCCGCAATGATGATTCTTGCACCGTCCAGTTTTAATTTCTCCAAACGCTAATTCAAACATGAACATGATTAATCACAACAGTGAACAGTAATACAAGTTTACTACCTAACTTGGAAAGTATTCAATGGTTCCATGACGTCTGGGGCAATGGGACAATTGGGGCCGTTCACAATTTGGGCCGCGACAACTGGGGCTTGGCACAATTCGGGCCCTTGACAACTGGGGCCTATAGGGACTAACCTCCTTACCGTTCGGTTAAAGCCAAGTACGCTAACACCAAAGTACGTTTGTGTTGTGGCACTACCCCTCCTGCTAACCCCAATAGGGTCTGAACCTACTTACTAAGACCGTAAGACCAACATAGCCCCAGTTGTCAAGGGCCCGAATTGGGCTAATTTTTTAAAAAAATTTAAAAAAAATTTAAAAATTAGTTTACGGTAGTCCGCCAATTTGCAATTTTTTTCATAGGATATGGTATATTTCGATAAATTGAGTTCCAAATAGCTGAAATGTGGCGGCGGAAATTGATTTACTTAATTTTTGCAGAAGTTTTTTAGGTTAACTTGTGTATTTTTCCTTCCCAGTTCGGTTGGGGTGGTTTGGTTTGGTCCTATTGGGGTTTGCTTTGGTTTGGTTCAGGGTAATGCCAGAAGAACACAAACGTACTTATGTTTCAGCGTA
>JARJEB010020241.1:0-14436 GCA_030264535.1 Liometoxenus newtonarum | reverse complement strand
AAATATCTTATATATGACTGTCAAATATTGTGTCAAGCAAACGTCAAGCGATGTATCGGTGAATCGCTAAAATGTGAACGAACATTCACAGGTTTTGTGGTTTCTGTTTCTGTTTCGTGTTTGTGTTTTGTGTTTTCGAAGCAAAAGAAGCGACCACATTTACAATAAAGAGCTTTTCAAGTTGACTGTTGTAATTTACTGTTCGTCTAGCAAGCGTTTCACACTGGAAGTTGAATTCCATGGTTCAATTTGTAAGTTTAAAAACCATACTGCAGTATAAAAATTAAATTTTGTCGTAGCGGATAAAGTATAGTATTCAATTCGCGCATAATGCAGGCTATTTATTATACGCTCGGGCTTTACTCACTCGGTTCGCTTCGCTTCGCCTCTTTACGTAAACTTGCCCTCGCGTATAATAGCCTGCATTATGGGCTCATTGAATAATATACTATTAATCGCGTTGATTAATTAATAGTTATGTCATAAGGGTCCCAGCATATAGCAACGTGTTTTAAACATATTTTAATTTCATTTGTTACATACACATTTTTATATGCAATTCACACACTAAACAAAGTGTTAGGTTAGAGTTAAGGGCCCAAGTAATAACTTTGAAAAAAAAAATGTATTCTTATATTAACACAAAACGTAATAGAAAGAATAAAGCAGCAAGAGTAGAAATAATCAAATACTTGATAAATAATCACACCCCTTTTATATGATTTATTGAGATTATTTATAAGGGTTGTTAATAATAACGACTCAATTAACAGATATTTCATTCTTTCGTTGCGGGTATTTGCTATTTTATCTCTACATCTTGATTTTCCTTCTTTCCGTCTTCATATCTTTATTATGAGTTGAGTTCCATATTAAGTGGTGGTTGGTGGGTTGGGGCGCATTCTTAACTTTAGTTAACTTTAACTGTACAATTATCTATTGCTGGTATAAAGTATTATAGTTGGTCTGGTATATTATAGATTCGTTTGTGCAATCGCAGTGGGAATGATTTAATTGAACTAACCACCACGAAGTTGAAGTCGAAGTGAAATAAGGGTTTGTAATAACAAGCCGAGTTCGTTTCTCGTCATTATATATTCTTTTTTAGTTGTCGAGTTTTCGTTTCCTACATTTCGCTTGGCATGCTGGTGAAATATTAATTGACTGAATTGGAATTGTCGTTAAAATATGTATTTGTGTGGTTTAAAAATATTTCACAATGTCAAGTAGTTTGAGCAATAAATTGGGTAAAATTTTGATTTATTTAAAAATATTTCATCACATGACAATACCAAATCACTCAATGAGACTAAGACCAAAATAAGCAATAAGAAATAAGTACGTCTGAATGAGCTCGCCAACCCGCTGTCTTCACTGAATTTTTGGACTTTTTGAACTATCCTGACTTCTTCCCGTATTTGAAACATGCACAGAATATCGTGTTCGAAATGGTTCAAAAGTACCAATCACATCTACTTTCGGCATACTTTACGTTTACACGTTTACGCAGGATAGGGAAAAGTCGAAACGAATCTTGGAACGTGCCGCTTGCTTTATTATTATTTTAAACGTCCATTTAGTATTTAAATTGCAATTTGGAGGAAGATCTAGAAACTTACCAAGTTAAAAACAACCAACCAAGTGATGTTCCCGTCGGATCGTGACGAGAAGAAGAGTTCTAACTAAAATAAAGAAAGAGGGAAATTAGAAAAGAAGAGATGAAAGTGAATTCAGTTCAGAGAGGGATTCGTAATGGTAGTGGTGCGAAGAATTGGGTAAAAGTAATAGAATGAGTTAAAAGTACAAAAGTATGTAGAGAAACACAAAAATGGGAGTTGGTTTTTGGGCCGGGTCGTTTGGGATGTCGCGTCGTGGAACTTTTCAACAAGCATGTAACAAGATAATGAGATTTAAATTTACATCTAGTGATATAGATGAAAATAGTTGCACTAATCTGTCTTAAAAATATGACATTTACGACGTATTTATGAAAACCGAAAAACTCGCGGTTTTTTCCGCGAGCAAAACTAATATTTTCTACTTTTTGGAATTGTGCCTTATCAGGCAGGACTAAAAATTTTAATCTTTATTTTGGTTTCTTATATAGCTACTTATTTTTCTTGAGCCATCAAAATGTTTACAATTTTAGTCAAAAACGCGAGATATTGGATTGGCTAAATTTTCAATTGCCGTTTGAATTGTGAATGTGAATCAGTTTTATTCCTCCTCACCTCACCTCTTCTCTTATGCTGCTGTTAATGTGAATTTGTTTTATTATACTTACCTACATATACAGCTTAGTTTGTCCATGCCAAAGATAAGGAGAGTAGAGGAGCAAGGTAATGCCGACACATTATTAATGAACATCGTTGCTTTGATAAACGATCCAACACACTTGATGTGTTTATTATTTTCCGTTATTAATTAAGAGACATTGCGTGCAATCAAAGTTGCATTAAATAATTTCGTTTACGTGATTTAATTATAACGTGGGACGGGTTTACAAATTTTTCATTATATATGATAGTTAATTTAATCTAATTAATATTTATAACACCATACCAAGGTATACAACAACATCAATGTGAACGCGTGAAAATATACAAAAGTACGAGCACAAACGCACTCTCTTGTGGTCCAATTTGTTGAAAACTGCACTAGAAGTGCTAGAGGTCTGGGGTCGATCCCCCCCCCCCCACCCCAGGGAGAGAAATAACTATTTTGTGAATTTAAAAATATTAATTAATAGTATGAATGAAAAATTGTTGCTGTGGTTTCCAACGTGTTTCCCGCGGCAACTTTATGAAATTACACACTTTCGCCAAAAGTGAGAAGTAATACTGAAAAGTCATTGTAACTATATGTTAAATTGAACCTCAAGTCATTGTCTATAGTAGTGTTGTGTTAAAATAATTTTATAAACATTTTGTTATACCTATATGGCTGTTAGCAAAAGCAGTGTACATAATGCGATACTTCAACGAAGTGCAATTTTTCATGCTCGAGAGGAATTGAATACTTTCCAACCTTATTAGGTACACTACTATTGTGCAGTATACAACAACATCAATGTGAACGCGTGAAAATATACAAAAGTACGAGCACAAACGCGCTCTCTTGTTGTCCAATTTGTTGAACACTACACTAGAAATGTCAGAGGTCTGGGTTCGATCCTCCCCCAGGGAGAGAAATAACTATTTTGTGAATTTAAAAATATTAATTAATAGTATGAATGAAAAATTGTTGCTGTGCTTTCCAACGTGTTTCCCGCGGCAACTTTATGAAATTACACACTTTCGCCAAAAGTGAGAAGTAATACTGAAAAGTCATTGTAACTATATGTTAAAATGAACCTCACGTCATTGTCTATAGTAGTGTTGTGTTAAAATAATTTTATAATCATTTTGTTATACCTATATGGCTGTTAGCAAAAGCAGTGTACATATAATGCGATACTTCAACGAAGTGCAATTTTTCGTGCTCGAGAGGAATTGAATACTTTCCAACCTTATTAGGTACACTACTATTGTGCATGCTGTCGTTCACACGCTAGGTGAATGCGGAAAAACGCAAATCGAGAATACAGCAATGCTACAACATTCACAACTAGAAAATTGCTGGAGGAAACTACATACTAGAGCTCAATAACTATATATGTATAAATTTATAAAACTACTTATAGCTGCAACATGTTTCAACCAAGTCTTTTTAGTTTTCACGGAAACGTTTTGTTGCATTTATACGCAAATCTTTTGATTCCTAAGAAAATCAATGTATTTATAAGGGTGAGCAGTATCTTCAAACCCATGAAATTCCTAATAAAAATTTTATGTTTCACAAAAGCACATCGATATTTTGTAAGTACATATACAAATTGTATACCTACAGACTTTTGTGCAAAGTAAAACTCCAAAGTGTTTCACGTTTCACATCATAAATTCAAAATCTCAAAAAAAAATTGTAATGTAACAAAATGAGTCTTATTCTTATTGGTGGAATATTCATACCGCTGAAAATTCAAAATTCCACAGGGTTTTCCATATAATGCTCACTATATTAGCTCACTATTTACATTTTCATGTCGAAACTCTAAACTCGACTTTCTCTTGTATTTGAATTGAACTGACTTTATACGAGTTCTCTCTTCTCCCAAAAGTATGGGAAGTACTTACTAGTTGTTTCCGTGTTTGTATACTGTATATAGAATTGCAATTCGTCGACAATTCAAAGTATATAAAAAAACGTTTACACTCAATAAAAAACAATTTTACATTTACACGTCATATTGAAATCGATGGAATGGAAGGCAATCGCCCAACCCAATTATGACATTTGCCGCGATTCCAAAATGATTTATGGTGATTTCAGGTTTCCGCATAAAAGTGTATTATTTTGTTTAAGTTGCATGCATTTGACTATAATTTTCATACCCAGGGCCGGATTATGCCTAAGTGCCCTAGGCACTTAACTGAAATTTTTATTGGTGACCAAAAAAAAGCTCTCAAGTAGTAAATGCTATATCCGAGAACGCGGTGACCAAAAAAAAAAGCTCTCAAGTCTCAATAAAGTGAGCGCATCCCAGTTGTGGTGATGTGAGCTGACCAAAAAAAGCTCAAGCTTTCAAATTTCCAATCTTAGTATTCGTAGGCCCTCCAATTAATTTTCATCTCATCAGTCTTCGTAGGCCCTAGGCACAGTGCCTATAGTGCCTAATGGATAATACGGCCCTGTTCATACCTTTTGCTATACTTTATATGGTTATGCACAAAATTTTTAGGAATAATTTTCGAAATTTTTAGAATGCAACATTATATTTTCTAACCAAAAAATATTTTCTCTACTTGTAAATGAAAAAAAAAAGGTTTTTGGTGCAATTTGTTTGCGTGTTTTGAATTAAATCGATCAATGCGGACTGAATCATTCAAACACTTCACCAATTTCCTTCTTACCCTTACCCGTACACGACATTTCATTCTTGTTTCCTATATATTCTTGTAATAACATGTATTTCTATAATTTCATGTTTCAGTACAATATTTTGTTTTTATCCAACAGTATTTCTTCTAGTTTTGGTATCGTGTGCTTTTTCCTTGACTTTCCTATATGTTTTAAAAGAAAGAACGGGAAAAAAAGGAATATGATCTTTATCACTACTCATTTTTACAAGAAATACGAGGGTTTCACGTGCATATACCACGACTACAAAATATTCCAAAATTCGGTATGATTTATCAAGAAATGTGAAAGGAAAAGGGCCCAACGACGATCAAGTATCATCGCTCAATCAGGATCAGACCAAATAAAAAAAAATGGAAAAAAGAATGCATGAGTCTATATCGACTTCTATCAGAGTTCAGAATGAAAACGAAAATGAGAAAGACTTTGTCTTTCCAACATTTGTTAGTATATAGCGTGCGGAATCGAATCGATCAACATTTCGAATAACAAATAAGGAAATTAAAGTTCGCGGTTTCCAACTATAGGGGTGCACTAATACTCTTGCAAATATCATTTATGGGGGTTTCGTACCTTTTATATAAATCAAGATTTCTCACCAATACATTGTCGCTTAACTCGAGCACACGATTCATGTTTCATGTCCTACGTCTACATCAGTAGATACTCAGAGGTTTTTATCACTTCGGAAGATCTATTAGGAAGTTTGGAATTAACTTGTTTGGGATTGGAATGAAGAACGTGGCTAAATCGACGTTAAACACGACTTAAAGTTTCATGTGACGAAATCATTTCGAACATTTAAGTAACAAATGAAAAGGAAGACAAAAAGTAAGACAAACATTTTATTCCTTTTTATTCCTTTCCGATACTATCGAAGGAAAGTATCGGATTCACCTCAATAATTCGATGTCTGGTTTTCGACGGATCTCCCCGAATTTCGCTTCCCTGCGCTTGAAAAAGTGGTTTTTGGCCTGTTACATCCGCTATAGACAAAATTCCAGCTAAACCAAACAACGGATCAGAACGAAACTTCGTTTAAAGATTCAGTCCTGTTGTGATCAGACCTGGTTCGAAATTCAGCAATATCGGTCGGTAAAGAAGGGCAATAGACCACTTAACCTGAATGTCAAAACATACATTTGCGTCTCACTAGCATAAAAAAAATATTTTCCTGTATAGAGATTCCAATTTTCTACATTTCAATACCTATAAATTTTTTTCATACGAAGCATAGTTTGTCAGATATTAATTACTAAACTTTCAAATTTGTAACAAATGTCAACACAATGAATGGTCAGAATCGAATATGCACCTGTTGCTATGACAACGTTTAACAAACTATAATTCTAGATTCTAGACACTCAAATTGTATACAGAGTGGAACACTAAGTATCGGAAAGTTGTGCGGTGTCCCGCACCTTATTTTCTTATCAGCACTACCTATAGAACAAAAACAAACAACTTCTTAAAGCTCTCCCAATTTAGGTACGATTTTACGTTTATTACATATTTATATTTAAATCGTATAGGTACTGTTTGGTGTTTTAAACTTGAAATGAAATTACGCGTTGGGAGGGATCGACGAACGCTCAACCAAATCGATTTTCGCATTATTATTTATTCATGCCTGCTACTCTTTCCAAATGAAATTCCATTATTCCGCAAGATTCGTTCGTTTATTGTTAGTTTCAATCGTGTTTTGTCTGTGCTGAAATCCTTCGTTTCCATTTCGTTTTGTTTCGTTTGATTAAATATTCATTTTATAATTTTCGCTAAATTCGAAATTTCCATTTCTATTCTACGTTCATAATATGCTTACTAATTGGATTTCAAGCTATTCGGAATTAAATGCCAATATAATTTTGGCAAAAATTTTGGTGCACTAATTTATTTGCTAATTCGTGAATAAATATAAAATTAACACGCCACATTCGTATAGATGTTAAACTCTAACCTAATAATTAAATAGCTGGCTAAATTGCAGCAAATAATCAAATGTTTTTTTGTTTTTTTATTTTCCAAAATCTGTGTCCGGATGAAATTGGTGTTTTTAAGTGGAAAACCAACATCACAAATCGTCTAACACTCTAACTAATCTTAGAGACAAAACAGTTGTTCGGTTAGGTTCGGATAATTGAAATAATGATTTTATTGAAATCTCTTAATCGAACCCGCAAAAGCAAAACACATACGGATTCAGGTTCAACATTAGCGACCCAATTTGATTTGTAAGCATGCAAACGAATCTCTGAGTTTCTATGTATTGTGACGACTATGTGGACAATAAAGAGATAGATAGAGAGAGAGAGAGAGAGAGAGAGAGAGAGAGAGAGAGAGAGAGAGAGAGAGAGAGAGGATCAGGACAGATTAGAGCATGCCGCCACTTAACAAAACCAACAACATACAATTGCCGTTAATCGTACCGGATGCCGGCTTTGATTCCTATAAATAATCATCGCGCCTTCCTTTATCAACTGCAAACGGTTTGATTACGTTCGAGAGCAGAAGTTCAACTGCTCAACGTGAAAACATATTTTGTAAGAAATCAATTAATCAATTACCACTTTTTGCGTGCAGTTTGGTAAAACACATGATGTTACTGAATATGAGGTTAATTGTGATTGTGTGTGATTTAAGTCGGCTTCTGAAAATTACAAGTGGAAAGAGCTTCTCTCAAAATAATCAAAACTCATAGAGATAAAAGTCTGTACAGAGAACATATGCAGTCAGGGGATGGAAGAGGACTACACTAAATCGACATATTTGGTCACTTCTAAAAAGTCCGAAATTTGAAATAGACCCCAGTCCGCGTCAATAGTCTGTGCTAAAACCATAAAATGTGGACTACCCAAAGTACACGCAATAGTCTGTGCGTGTACTTTGGGTAGTCTACATTTTATGGTTTTAGTATGTTATGGTGCAAACAAATATGTCGGACCAGTGCCCCCCTTGGAATATTATAACTCTATGTCAAAAAAGACAAAAATCCTATAAAGGCCACTCTTATGGGAGTTACATGCATTCTATTCTAACCATAGCAACTAAGTTGTTTACCTACAAACTAGGTGTGGCTTAATATTGCAGAATAATTGCCTAAGTAATATTATTCGAAAATTCTAAAAAGTCCGATATTTGAAATAGACCCTAGTCCGCATCAATAGTCTGTGCTAAAACCATAAAATGTGGACTACCCAAAGTACACTCAATAGTCTGTGCGTGTACTTTGGGTAGTCTACATTTTATGGTTTTAGTATGTTATGATGCAAACAAATATGTCGGACCAGTGCCATCATATTTGTACGAATGCCTTCCCCCTTTTCCCCTAGGAATATTATAACTCTAAGTCAAAAAAGACAAAAATCCTATAAAGGCCACTCTTATGGGAGTTACATGCATTCTATTCTAACCATAGCAACTAAGTTGTTTACCTACAAACTAGGTGTGAATTTAAAATTGCAGAATAAGTTGCCTAAGTAATATTATTCGAAAATTGCGTCCTTAATTGTAAAGTCCAATCAATCGAATTATAACATTTCTTTTCTAAATAAATTATAGCCTACAGTGACTTTCGATAAACATATATGATGTTTAAATTATGCAATTAACACTATCTTAGATAATTAATTGACTTTTAAGTTATTGTTATCAGTTTTTATTCTTTGCTCACACACTTATCCTGACTTCACGCAGCGTTGATAATTGAACGATTGAAAATATTTATATATAAATTTATATCTATCATAAATTTATTAATAAATTTGTTTGTGTTTAGGTTAAATGGACAAAGCAAACGCACACAATTTATTATGTATATAAACTGTGAAAATGGCAAATGCGTGAAGCAAAGTATACTAAACTGTCTGTCGACTCGTTAGCGGTGCATGAAATAACTGATTGTGTGGCAATTATTGATGAAACGTATGAATCGCGAACGCTAAACATGCATAATATGTTGTGGAAATTTATTGCCATGCTTGTTTCGCTGTTTTGCTTCGTATTGCGCGTTTCAAATCGTTTCAGTTTATTAATTAATTGCGTTTGGATTTTTGTTGCAGGAATGCGGAGGTTCGACTAGTCGGGCAGGACGCAGTCACTTACACGTAAGTTATGACACCTTATATCCTTCAAGTTTCTCTTTTTTTTTTCTTTTCTTATATTGTACACTCATTTATGCAAAATATTCTTTTGATGTTGAGCTGTACACGTTTTAAGCGACTAAATACGCGCATAAAGGGCAAAATAAAAGAAATTCTTTGCAACGTGCATCTGCGAATAATCCGAATACTTACCAGGTTTTGTTCCGATTGAATTGATTCACCCGGTGTAAAAGTTTTATATCACATGTCATGGGTAGATATTTAAAATTTGCAACGCATTGAAATCTTAGTATTTTTTTTTACTTTCCTGTACATGTAGGCTACCGAAGGCAGATATAAGTAAGGGAAGTACTGTTTTCAAGCAAAATCTCACTCAAATTACCTATACTCTTTTTAGGCATAATAATTATAAATAGATATTTTTAAAATTTGCGTTCATAATAACAATAATACACCATTAGGGATTTTTTTTGTCTAAGTTGGTGACACTTCGTCGATCGACGTGTCGACTCCAGCGCTTGGAGGCAGAATAGGATAGACAAAGCAGCAATATACCTACTTTACACCATTAGGGAATTTTTTGTCTAAGTTGGTGACACTTTGTCGATCCACATGTCGAGGCCAGCGCTTGGAGGCAAAGCTAGCAATATACTTTACACCATTAGGGATTTTTTTGCCTAAGTTGGAGACACTTCGTCGATCGACGTGTCGACGACAGCGCAGCAGACCTTGAAACTTGAAATTGAAGTGTGAAATGTAATTCCCTGAAGGTTAAAATGGAGATACAAAAACCCTACATGAAAATACTAAACGGAAATTTTAAATAAAAAATAGTGTAAGCAACTTGTATCATAAGTCGTTTTAAACGTTCGCCTGTTCCGAATCACTCGCCGCTCTTGAATACATTTTGGCAACATTCAATTACTATTCACAATTTCCAATTAAAATTATTTCCACAATCGGAGAATTTTTGGAAGTCTTGCGGTCGGATAGTTGTGTGGTGCGAACCCATACCGATTTTTTTTCTTTCGCAATCCTTTATAACAGTTGCCGTTTTCTCCAGTCTTGAGCAAAAAGAAACATAATTTATTACTGTCGATTATTAATGTAAGTGAATTGTGTGTTTTAATTAAGAACAGCAGTAAATTCTTCCCAAACCTTCAACTACACATTATTTTTCTTTCGTTAATTGATTGCGTTTGAATTTTCCCTTTTTCATTGTAAATTTCAAAATATTTAAATATTTGTATCCTAATCACAAGATGCTCTGATTTCTAGTCCTATAGTGTAAAGAAAGGACTATGAAATTATTCCTATTCAACTCGCAGGGAAAAATATACTGTACGTACATTCAGTAAATTTCTTCGGTAAGTGAGATACTTTAAAGAGCTTATTCGGTGATTTATTGAAGACATTAAAGGCTTTACTCGTTATACACCGGTTACTTGGGATCGAGAACATTATTCTTTTTGATCTTGATTGTTTTCTGATTAATATCTGTATATATTTTTACTTTATTTTCTCTAACATGAAGCGGATGTTACTCAAAAATGTAAGTCTTAAGTTGGGTTTTCCATGCAGCGATATTTTATTTATCGCAATTTAGTTTGCGATATTTCTAGATTGCTAAATTTAGTGAGCTTGTCAATTTGTCAACATAACACTGCTCAAATAAATTATAAATTTTGCGATAATTCGGTCTAAGTGAATACAAGGTACCGACTTACAGTTTTTAGCCAATCAGGTGTTTCGCAAATCGCCATTCTAGGTAAGTACATAACCTAAAACTCTTCCAAATAATCTGCGGACGAAATAGTTACTAAAAAATGTAAATAATTTAGCATAGGTAACCTAACAATTCGTTTAGCAGCATTAGTCTTAAATTGCGTTTTCATGCAGCGATTTTTTATTTATCGCAATTTAGTTTGCGATAATTCCAGATTGCTAAATTTGGTGAGCTTGTCATCATAACACTGCTCAAATAAATTATAAATTTTGCGATAATTCTGTCTAAGTGAAAACAAGGTACCGACTTACAGTTTTTAGCCAATCAGGTGTTTCGCAAATCGCCATTCTAGGTAAGTACATAACCTAAAACTCTTCAAAATATTCTGCGGTCGAAATAGTTACTAAAAAATGTAAATAATTTAGCATAGGTAACCTAACAATTCGTTTAGCATCATTAGTCTTAAATTGCGTATTTATCGCAATTTAGTTTGCGATAATCCTAGATTGCTAAATTTGGTGAGCTTGTCATCATAACACTGCTCAAATAAATTATACTTACAATGTTTAGCCAAGCATAGGTCTTTCGCAAATTGCCATTCTAAGTAAGTACATAAGCTAAAACATTTCCAAATATTTTCTGCGGTCGAAATAGTTACTCAAAAATGTAAATAATATAATTTAATCTAACAATTCGTTTAGCATAATTAGTCTTAAGTTGCGTTTCCATGCAGCGATTTTTTATTTATCGCAATTTAGTTTGCGATATTTCTAGATTTGCTAAACTTAGTAAGCTTGTCATAAATTTGCTATACTTACAGTTTTCTGCCAATCACAAGTCTTTCGCAAATCGCCATTCTACATATAAGTACATAACCTAAAACTCGTCAAAATATTTAACTTATTTGAAAAAAGAAAGATGCGTGCACGCAAAATATGCATATAAACGAATTCTGCGGTCGAAATAAATGTGCACATACGACGATATAAGTTTGGAAGATGATGAATGTGTCCAATATGTTGGTGGAATCCGTGCCGGCGATATGAAAATCACTCTGTATTCGCAGGATGCCGACGCATTTCCTACAGTTTCTGCAACATCTATACGCGTATTGTTAGCAGTCGGTTCTATGTTCGGGACAGGGGTGGGGCGGTTTAGAGTACACTGCATACATCATCCAACAATCTGCCCATATATACTAGACACGCATATAGAAGAGACTAAAATGACTAAAAAATAGTAAATGGTAGTGTCGAGTAGCGAAACGAAACAAGCGTTGAGAGATGTGTCATAAATATGGTTTTGAAAAATTTTACTTGTGCACTGCACTCTACCACAGTTTGGGACAAGTCGATAACGCGGTACGAAACACTTTACGGAATCGGGTGATATTTTTCATTTTTTTTTTACTACTTATAAATAGGTTTTGTTTTTGTTTTGCAGCGATAAGTGATAATTTTTGCAAAAAAATGAAGAATTTTCTTATTTTGAAGTTTAGAGTATCTAGCAATAAAATCAAAATAATTTTAGTGATTAAAAATACTTTTAGACATTGCATATAGAGACGTCACTTAAGTGATCACCAATTTTGCACAGAATTCGAATATTACTGTAAAAGTCCAAATATTGGTAAATCGTATTTTTTACCGGTAAATGTTTTGCCATTGAGTTTTGCCAGTAAACTTAGTATTGACCAATTTTGCGGACTTTTACAGTAACATATTCATATGTATAAAGCAGTATACAAAATTGAAACCGCACTCCCTTTGTCCTGTTGACCCACAAAAATGTTAACCCATTTATTATATCAATTAGCATGAGCAAAACACGCGCGCCTTTCTCCCTTTTATTTCGTCAATCTTGTTTGTATTGATGCCATCTCCCCCCAGGCAATCGCTCTTTCTCTTGGCTGCGTTCTACTCTAATCTAAATCTGCACATATTATCGTACAACGAACGTACCCATCTCCTGCCAAAAACTTAGTAAGCTTTAAAATGGTGATGCAAATCGGTCACGTTTAGCTTCGTTTCTCGGATTTTAAAACAAACCGAACCGGCTGGATGGATGAACGTGCAAAGTGAGTGAGTCAGGCTCATCTGCGCGAGTGCGGTAATTGGATTCGACGCGAGGTCGGAATAATATTATCACTGCCATTAGGAAGAAGTGCCTCCCTTTCGTAACCTACACCCACATTTTAACAATAACAACGTTGTCGACGACGATCAAGTGCTGAAAAAATTAAAACGGCCGCTTTGCAAATGCGCGTTGAAATATATCTATGTATAGGAAGTGAAATACGGAAAAAAATGCACAAAGCCGTAATTACTTGAAACCGTGTTTGTTTTCCGTACGGATTTATTTATTCGTATATATGTGACGTGGCATTTAAGTGTGAGCAGTGCATTTGCGTAAGGGATGAAAAGACAAATTGATTGCATGGATTTGTACAGCAAAGGTAAACGATAAAATATTACTGTAAAAGTTCGAAATTGGTAATTTCACTCAGATTTTAACCCACAGGTAATTTTTAGTACCACCCACACAAGCAATAGCATTCAGTTCCTGCTGAGAAGTTAATGGTAAAATAACCTGGGTTAAAATCTGACTGAATTTCGGATTTTTAGAGTAACACATCATTTATCGAATTAGAAATTATCAATCTATCTACAGTTTCAATTATATAGATCATTTTTTTGAATTTCGTACTTCACCCTGGGTAAACGATAAAATATTACTTTAAAAGTCCGAAATTGGTAATTTCACTCAGATTTTAACCCACAGGTAATTTTTAGTACCACCCACACAAGCAATAGCATTCAATTCCTGCTGAGAAATTAATGGTAAAATAACCTGGTTTAAAATCTGACTGAATTTCGGACTTTTACAGTAACACATCATTTTCAATAATATGTTCTAAGAATGTTAGGATTTATCGAATTAGAAATTATCAATCTATCTACAGTTTCAATTACATAGATCATTTTTTTGAATTTCGTACATCACCCTGTAATAAATATGTATATAAATGCACAGAGCTTTGGCGAAAATGTAATTGCGAAAGTTAGATTGATGGTAAAGGCTTTTTTTTTGTAGCTTTGAGCATTTTTTTCGAGATTTTTTCATCCGCGAAGTATCATCTGAAAACAAAACAGAATTACGACGAAAGCTTTGGTAAGCTCAGTGCGCCTATAAAATGGAAAAAATTGTTTCAAAGATTGATTTGTCTAATTAAGCTCGTTTTCGCTTCTTTCTATTTCCAGAGCATAAAAATTTATTTACATTTTATTATGGAACAGGCACGTAGCCAGGAATTTTGTTCGGACGAGGCTGAGGTGAAAAAAATTTAACAACGTCACACTTTTTCTTTCAGGTACATTCAGTTTTTCTGAATTTTTATGGCATTTCGCGGGGGGGGGGGGGCTTTAGCCTCTAAGCCCCCTCTCTGGCTACGTCCCCGTTATGGAATGTTTATATTTATATTTTTAATTAGAATATTTTAACCTTTACATAAATAAGTAAATAAATTAATAATTGGTCTCTATAGTTTGATACCTATAAAAGCACATTACACAGGGGCGGACCGCTAACTTTAGCGGCCCTGGGCTAACACTGCTTGGGTGCCTACCAAATTAATCAAAGTCTCAATACAATCAA
>JARJEB010020230.1:0-12164 GCA_030264535.1 Liometoxenus newtonarum | reverse complement strand
TATTAACACTACCTATGGCAGTCAATAAAGGATTAGAATTCGGTTGATTGAAGATTAACAAAAGCTGATTTAATCATTTGTTGCATGTGAAAATTAAATTTACCCGTTGTTTCAAATTTTTTTATTAATCTTGAAATGTGCGTCTTGCTTGGAAACTGTCTATTTTCAAAAAAAAGCTCGCAAAGGTGTCTGCAATTTCTTGAGCGCTTTGCCCCCCCCTAATAAAGTTTTACAATCGTAACTTTTTCTTCTACACTTAAATTCAATTTTATGCTTCTGATCTTTAATTATAAAATCAAGTATAAAATACAACATTTTAAATCGAGGTTTCTTTGAAAACAAAGTGACGTTTTAAATAGCGATGATGTAAATTGGGTTGCATATGCAACTCAAACTCTTACACGCGGGACGTGTAAACGCTCTTTTAATTGAAATTTTATTTTGATCTTTACAATTGAAAAAAATTCGTTTTCGATGCCAATTTTCGCAGAAAATGTGGTAAATAGGTTGACAAATATTGTGCAAAAAAAAATCAAAGTGATACGATCTTCTCGAGAGCAACCATCAGCATTATTAATTTTCCCACGTAAATTCCCATGTAACACTTTGAAATACCACGCACGGTATATATACTCATTGGCTCATACGATATTCATTACACGCAAGTAAACAAGTTTGCTAATTAGTAATTGGAACTTTGAACTGGTTTCAGCAAGAGACCACATTATTACACAATATTATATAAGTATATATTTTAATTTAACATATTTTAAGAACAACTGCGCTAGACCCTGAAAGATGATATTTAGGATGTGAATTTTGTTTCGATAAGAAAAGGTGATTTATTCGGTTCAATAAGTGCGTTTTTGGGAACGGAACGACAGAAAGTAAAATTGCAAGTAAATGTTAGGTTAGAATATATGAGTATGGATACGGCAGAGGAAGTTAGAACGCACGCAAGGGATCGGAAATGGATAAATGAGCGCACACGCCTGTCCATTGGGCATAGATTAAGCATTGAATTAATTTCCGGATAAAGTACCAACCGGCAGAATCGTCCTCCACTTCATCCTATTCCGGACTTCGTGCTGCTCTTTTCAAATACGCACTCATAGTATATTGACGTGGGCGAAACGTGTTTCTATTCGGAATCTAAAACAACTCGGGCTCGGGGGAGTCGCGACCAACCGAGTGACACGACAACCAAATCAACGAAGGAGTCAACGACTAAATAAACCCAACAACTTTGTCTCCTCTCCATGTATAGTTGCTATTCACACGCATAGACGTGGGCTAAATAAAAGTTCCTCGTATTTATTTTGGAATATAATACCGCGAAAATACCGCGCAGAAACCAGAAATGGCATAAATAAAGAAAAAGTCTTGAGGGTATTTTGCCGTAAAGTGAAAGTAAATCAAGTCAAGTTATACAGAGAAATGTTATGAAAATAATTCATCATTTTTGAGTTATTAAGTATGTGAAATTTTTAGAAATTTGTAAAAAAATTCTTTTATTTTTGTTCGTCTGCTTCATTTTTTTGCGTTCTTTTTGGCATTGTAATGTGTTGAAGGCATTATTTAAACGATATATGAATAAAATATATACCATAGCGGTTTTATGAAAAATATAATAATGAGAAATGATGAACGCTTTACGTCTCTCGGCGAATTATAAAAGTTATGAAAAATATCGCGCATCGCGTCAAGTCTGCAGTTGGTATGGTATTGCCATCGCCTAGCTAGTCGGAGTAAAGCACCACCGATGGCGATGAGGCTACATCAACGTTGCGGTACGGTAGATATATGAACTTTGCGAATTTGCACTCGCCTTATTTCATTGCCCATATTAAATCCACTCTGGGTATAGAGGGTGGAAGTGGAACTGAGAAAAAGTGGAAAAAAGCCTTCTTCCTGTACTGAAGTAAGACTTGTTTCATCTTCTACGCTTACTTCCTACTAGCCTAGCGCCTTCGCCTTGACTCTAACCCTGGTTTTGCTGTTTCGAAATCTCAGTTTTTCCTAACACCAGGCATTACGTACTTCTACTTCCTTCGGCTTCTTAAAACTGACGGACCAAAGGTTACTATGAACTAAACTAAGAAGCAATTTATTATCTTTAAACCTCTCATTATTAAAAGCAATAAAAGGGGTATGAAAAAGTAAAACCCTCGAATAAAATATTAAATAATTACAGAAATCTATATATCTTCAGCGCCATCTTAACTTTGAAGTAATACTCCGTCCAGTTATAGTATGGTCGAAGACGGTAATACAAATAGACGGAATATGTGTATTTATAGATTTTGTGTTGTAACTTGTAATAGTTGCAAAGATGAAATTTGAGAAATTGGTGTATTTGAGAGATAGTTGTACAAGTTTGGAAAATTTAATACAATTGAATTATATTTTCCTCTGCGTTATAAACCTGTAGGTATATCGTTAACACGCACACGTTCCGAATATAAATTACATTTTCGCTTGCGCCTTCTCTAGTAGACGGTAAATTATGAATTTGATTGATTTACTTGCCGCATTATAATATGAACCGCATGTAGGTCTATATCACGTATGCAATTACGTTTAGCGAAAAACCGTCAGTACATAAATATATTTATGTTTCGGAGTTTAGTTTAGATGCTGCAGGAAATTGAGAAGTTGAGGGAAATAAAGAAGGGCATGTTACGCGAGACGATGATCATGATGAAGATTAAGAATACGAAATATGTGCGGAAGAAACGGGAAAAAAAAAGAAACAAAAACGAAATCCCCGAGGAAAGGTAAAAAAATGTATGTAAGTAATATTTTTTTTTTGAAAATTGATGAATATACTAAGTATATATATACTATATGAAAAATGAAAAACAAAGTAAAAATCTAAAACATTGAGAAAACTTTAAATTTAAATATATTTGCCCAGAACAAAAATTGTTGAATTGCAGCTAAAATAAACGAGTCAAACTCATGGCAGTGGGGATTTCTATTGCTAAAGACACAACGGCTGGCGAGAGAGTGGGGATGTGGCACGGACGGCGACAAACCACGATGACAAGTCAGTGCATCAGTTTGAGTGCTTTTTTGATGATTATTGGAAAACTTGTGGAATCGAGATTCGAGTTGTGTGAGTTATTTGAAAGATGTAACCCATGAGAAATATAAGTTAACGATTGATGAACAATTTGTGAAAAATCAATTCAAATATGACAAGGAACAAAATTGACAAGTGACAGTAACGACATGAGTTTGACTCGTTTATATTAGTTGCGAATATTGTTTACTCTACATGCTATGTTCGATGCTAAAATAAAGGCTCTGTATATGCAAATTTTGTATTTTTGTTTTCTATACGATGATTCGATTGAAGCAATCGACATAGTCTGCTCCTTTTTCTACTTCTTCATCTATATCTATCAGTATGTCGTTAGCTTCCAGTGTGGCATTGCAATTTCACAATTTCGTATAAAATATATCAATATGGCTACATTGGTAACCGATAATATCAGCACGCACCACCCCAACAATCCGTATACGTTCTGCACATTTCCTTTATAACCCTGAACCGCCTGAACCTCCACAATCAACCAACATGAACGATTTGCTCGTATCTTACGCCGCTTACACGTACCTATATCCTTGTTTCGGAACACAAACGAAGTGACTACCGAATTGTACATAGCACATATTGCTTACACTTACACAGAAGTTTGATATATGTATTTAGAGGTGCTGCAGTTGTGTTGTTCATGGTTCATGTAGTTTGTTTCTACGCGAATTTATATTTATATCAGACAGACTATGTTTAGATTTGTGTTGTGTGCACGAATATATGTGTAAAATATAGCGCAGTTTTCAAGCGCCGCCGAAAGCAATTTATACGAAATTGAAGCCGGCAATAAAAATGCGCGAAAAACATGAAAACATGAAATAAGAACCATATGTAACAACGGTTCTGGCAATCCGTGGCAATTCCGATAGATGGTTACGTTGAATTCCACCCTATTCTAAGCCATCAATACCATTCTATACGATCTTACACGGTGTTGTTGCCAATCTTCTAAAACATCCTTCTCGCAGAACTTGCTTCTGTATGCGAAATGAGGAGCGAAAATTTTCTCAATATTTCGACAATACGTTTTCGATCTTTTCGAAAAAACAAGTTATTCCTGCAGTTAAATGTAGATACTTCAAGACTTTAATTTATCGCTAAAATTGCCATACATTTACAACGCACCCTATACATTTTACAACGCATCCATGACATACGTCAATCAGACTTACAGAGGTAACCGAATCCAGTTGAGAAGAACGCATTCTCAAAACACATGTTTCCCAGCTAATTGTCCTTGTCTTCAATAACCTAACCCCCATCATAATATTATAATAGAAAACTATACAGATTCGCACCACACAACTTTCCGACAATTTTTTGCAAATTTCCGATTTTGATCGGAAAGTGCCAGTGACATTGATAAGGTTTTGATTACACTAAATTTATGTCAGCTTTCCGGTCGACGAAATCGTACCTATATATGGTCGGAAAGTTGTGCGGTGTGAATCCGTAGTCATTTTTTTCTATTTTGAGATCATAACGTAGAACTTTACATCACTGTGCTGTAAAATAGGTTGGTAGCACTGTTTAGATTCAGATAAAGTAAGGTAGTTCGAGAGAAGGTGATAGACGAAGCTAGTATATTAAAAACAGTACTATCACCTATTTCACTAAATATATAGAAATTCCTTGTAACGTACTATTTATCTTTATGTCGTTGTTGATTGTTGTCTTCATTTTAATCTAATATTTCTAGTATGATTTTGTGGTTTAAATAGGCATTTTTTCTTTACTTAGCTTTCTTAAGGGCCGCATACACGCTCCAGAAATCCTCTGAGGAAAAACTGTTCAGTCCTGGCCTTCGGCGGTCGAAGTCTATTCAAACTGAGAACTTATCTGACGCAACGCCACGTACGCTCTGGTCGGCCTGTTCAGTCCGGAACTGACGAACTGTTCAGTTATTCGGAATAGTTTTTCAATTCTCATCCGGCCGCCTGAACAGTCCACAAATTCTCTCAGTTTTTTACCACACACGCTCCGGAAATCCGGAAGGCCAGGACTGAACAGTTTGTCCTCAAAGGATTTCCGCACCGTGTATGGGGCCCCTTACTTCCCACATTTCTCTAAAACCCACGCACTTCTTTATTTTATACATGACGTTCAAGCAAAATGAATTTATTATCCAATAAAGTAAATTGTAAAATAAAAAATAGCTGCGATAAAAATGGATTGCAATACATTAATTCAGGGATCATTTGTTCACAATCCGCCAACCATCCATTTAAAAACAAATTAAAAACTATTGGGGAAAAAAACGTGAAAATTCGATTTAATACAAAATGTTTAAATGAACGCAAAAAAGTGAATTAATTGTTAATTGAATATGGAGCGAATCGCAGGGCACTCGCATGAGTTGCACGTGTTTCGACTGCAATCAATCATAGCGTATTATGCAAATTGTGTGGACGCATTGTTGCATGGCTACAAATTCACATACCACCTGCAAATTTGTAGGTTGTACTTGTGTGTGTAATGAATATGGTACTCTCGGTGTGACTGACTTGACTTAACATGTCGCAAACGTACACTCACGACAAATTTCTCGTCCTGATCCTGATGATGAGTATGACTTTCCTGATGATGGTTTTCGCATGCTATAGGTCACAAGTCACAACTGACAAGTTATCTGTCGTACATTGCTACTGTGTAGGTATGATATACTAAGCGTTACGAAATGTTTGATCCTTAAATCTCTTGTCGTATTATTATTTACTGCTAGTACTATATTTTTATAAATAAATTTGTTGAGTACAAATTTATTTGAATTATCGATGCTGGATATTTGAGTAGTACAATACGGAAACTAGATGGAGCATTCCATATATTACTTATTTCCTTACGTCTATTGAACAATTTCAACAGTTCGACCTATATAAAGAGCGTGTTCGGCTTGGATGCTTACAGGTTGCTTGCTAGGTCCTCCCCTTTCTATGGAAGAGGCTCCTCCAGGCTTCTTTTCCATGGATTTTTCCGAAGATAGGTGTTTAGGTGGGAGTTTAGTCAGTAAGAGTCTGACATTTGCTACTGGCGGGAGTAAGTAGTTATCCTAAAAAACAATTGGATGCTTAGTGACCTTAGTGTCATCTTCATAGCCATGCTGAAAAGACCTGATAGGTCGAAACAGCATTGGCCATGTCTCTGGTTCAACAGAATAACTGAAACTGTTCATAATTTACAATAACTATCGTATTTTAATTTGTTGACTATATTTTTGTTTGTCAGCTAATGCAGAATTAGAGAAATAGAAAAATATTAATATACGAACTATATCAAGGTTATGGGTACACCAATTATTCCTGGAAAAACGTGGACAGTTCACGTTCAACCATTACAATGATCAGATCAACATCATCAACATAAATGGCATTAACATCCAAAGATTAGGCTCAAACATCAACATATATCTATGTACATATATCTGTATAACGTTCAGAGAGCATTCAGCATTCAACCAAAACCGTAGTACCCAAATGAGAGATAACAGAAAACCGTTTCATGCCGGTTGCGCATTCAGCCATCAAGCAAAATCCTTGATAAATAGTTCAGTTATTCAAATAAATCCCGGAAATACTTTCTATTTTTTCAATCCTTTTCCCTTTTATATACCTTATTCATTTTAACTTCTATTGGTGTGAGTAAGATATTATTCCAAAATTTTCAGTTTTCATCTCTCATTTCTATCTAGGACCCAGGTTATAGGTTAGGTTATCTTATCTATGTATTGTATCGTATCAAGTATGCACAGAATAAGCTATAACAGAAGACACTTCGTGTCTTTCGGCAGGGCAGGTCTCATTGGTGATCTTCGGCGTGTCAGCCATGTTGTGTGGATGTTGGAATTTACGGGAAATTTAAATTTGCTATTTGCTATATGTGGAGTAGATATTGGCAGGATGAATATAGATAGATATTGTGAAAGTGCCTAGAAGTGACGAATCGAGTTTGCATGCCACGCGCTCCTGTCCTGGCCTCTATTAGTCAGCTAATTACTTTATTACGGAGTCGAAGACGAAGGACTCGCTTGGGTTACGAGTTTGTCCGTAAGCTGGTAAATGAATAAGTATGGGGTAAGTAAGTAAGCGCATAAGTAAGTAAGCAACTAAAGCAAAACCACAGTTGATGCCATTATATGACGACCGAAACTTGTATTAAAAGACAATAACGATATTATAGAAAGTTTGCGGGATATGAAACGATGGCGGGGTCCATTTGAACGACGAAAGGACAATGCAAAATGAGACGGTTGAGGGAAAGGAAAGCAAGGCGCCAGCTTGAATTTAGTCGAGTTGTGCAGATGAGTAGATGAGAGGATGAGGAGAACGTGAACGAGGATAAATTTCGGACTTCGAATTTAATTAAGACTCCTAGTTTTCCCATTTTCCATATATATTCCGAAATATTAACGTCAACACACTTGTTAACTTATACCATGTTGCAATGCCAATCTCGCCCAATCCGCCAAATACGCCGCAAAATCTGTGCACGCAAATTACATAATCGTACCATCAGACTACTGAACCAAATTGAACGATAAATAATGATGGGACAGCGACAACTACCATGAGAGGGACATGTTTTGATTTATTAGGCATTGTATATCTACAAGTAGATCCTCGTATATACAATACAGGGTGCTGCTTTATAACTTTCCAATTATATTAAATTAATATCTGATGCCTCGCCTCATCATTATCTTAATATGTATTACTAGTAAGCAGCTAATAAATAACAATCAAGTTGATTATGTTAAACGTAGATACGTTTGTCTCTGTCTGAATATTGTATGCTCGTATGTGCCAAGAGAGCCCAGTCCGCTTTTAATTACGGTTAAGTATTTGTTTTTAGGAAGTAAAAGATAATAATAGCTTTATTTACATTTTGGCAACCGCATCACCCCAGTATATACTTTTCTCACTTTTCTACGCCCATCTCTCTCTTGCCTGTTCCCCACCATAGATGTTCCAGTTCGTTGGTCCCTTATTTTTCCTTCTTTACAGTTTTCCGTATCTATATGTCTCTCAACAAACTGCTCCCTATCCGTATTCGCAATATCCCTTAATATAATCCAAAGGATGTATAAAGCTTTGCGGTTTTCTTTATCCAAACAAAATTAAAATTCCAAACGATTCAACGATATGGTCGAGGCGTTAAAATTTACTTTGAAATTATCTAATAAACTTACAAATTAGAATTCTTATAAGTAAAGAATTCGAATTTCATTGCAATGTTTAATACTTAATAATAAACAAATTTCGATTTGACGAATATTTTTGAATTCCCCTTGCGTCTGTTAATTAATAAGATTTTCCGGTAAGGATACAGATTTGAGTAAAGTTTGAACTAATTGCCCAAAAACACAAGCGTTATATATAAGTGGTAATAATGTCATTTGGAGACAACCAAAGTTGAACGGTTCGTTGTGGTCTTATAATTGGAAAGTTGCTTCGATTTCATCACGGTTTTCCCTCCCATTATATTGAATTCAATTCAAAGTTGAAGAGTTTAAGGAAATGATAAAGAAGGGAATACAAGAAGTATATAGATGCCTTAAAGGTTTGTACGTTGTTTACGTCCTTCCTTTCGTTCATGCTTTCTTTATTTAGAGAACATTCATCCAGTCGTTTACTTGTTCGTTCATAAATTTATATCATTGGTGCTTTCGTTTGCTTCCGTTCGCTTGCTTTAATCTATTAGCAAAAAGCGCGATTCGTTAAATGGTCCCGAACGTCATAATTGAGAGTAATTAATATAAAGGCACCCCTTTTTGCAAAAACCTACCGGCCCTCAAATTAATCTCAAACTTCAACTTCTTATTAAAGATTTTAAAGCCTTTTATACTTATATATACATATATATACTTATATGTATAGGTAATTCATTACTGGGTGCATTCAAATCATACTCTATTCATTCCATTTATTAATAGGCAATAATTATTTAAGGCTTAAGTCTGAGATGAGAGAGGAAAATGAAGATAAGCAAGAAAAGGTGCTTGCAGAATATTCAAACAGCTAATACAAAGAAACGCTCAGATCTCTTAGAAAAAAACTAAACAAACAAAACCAATGAAACGTCCAAAAGGACGAAATAATTCCCAAGAACAAAAACTTTTCAAGGTAGATATCTACGATTTTCATGTCAGTTCAACTGATTTCCCCGTTTCGCAAACTGTTCGGTTTTAAATCCATGGCTGATTGCTTGCAAAACTTCCTTTTATAAGTTTCTATTAACTTAACGATTAAGGACTAATGAAAGCAACAGAGTCTTGTTCCACTTTTAGTGAAATATGTCGGTTTTTATTTATTTTTCTTTTTAATTTGATGAAAATGAAACAATTTAATTTCGCATGATTGAAGAAATATTATATATGTATATAAGTATAATGGAAAACCAATTCAACTTGATAAGGGAAGAGAGAAAGACAATGTTGAAAATATATGAATAACAAAATGGTCGAAAATGTTGAAATAGGAAATGTACAAATACAGAAATGCACAAATGAACAATTGGAAATATGGGAAAATCCATTGAGTTAACGGAGTGTGAATTTATATTTATACGAGTTGTACCTAAATATACGGAATGCATTAATGGACGTTTTATACGTTCAAATATACAGAGCGTTTACTGTAACATAGAACGTAGCGTACGCAATATTCGCACGTAAAATGCACGAGTCAAACTCATGACAGTGGCGATGCACGATCAAAGTAATTCATTTTTATATCATGTCGTTACTGTCATTAGTCAAATTTGTTCCTTGTCATATTTGAATTGATTCACAAATGGTTCGTCAATCGTTACCTCCTTTCGCAAGGGTAAGGTCTGTCAAATAACTCACACAACTCGAATCTCGATGCAACACGGTTTCAAATAATCATCAAAACAGCTCTTACACTGATGCATTGACTTGTCATCGTGATGTATTGTCGTCCGTCCCACATCCCCACTCTCGTTCCGTCCGTCAGTGTGTCTTTAGCAATATAAATCGTCACTGCCATGAGTTTGACCCGTGCGACAGTAAAATAAACGCACGGTATAACTACATGATGGGTATGCGGTATGCGTATACAGTAAATGTAAATTTACCTATAAAATGAAAGGTTGTGATTCTTTGTACTCAAATAGTTCAAATGCACATACTAATGAAAGTTGATTAAAATTTAAATACCTTTTTTCGAATGTAGTGGCGCTTGTCGAATAATAATGTCTAGTTCATGGCAGCTCTGTCGTTTTTTGTCGATGTCAGATCAACTGAAACAAAATTGTAATTATTAAAATTTTCACTAGGTACCTGCGTGTTAATATAATAAATTCAAATAAATATCAACAATGTATCAAATATACAATTAAATATTTAAATATTTGTTCCAAAAAACTTCACTTTTTTTCACTAGTGAAAAAAAGTTAATTTGTAATCTTGTTTATTTAACGACGAACATAGCATGTTCTATGTTCGCAGCTAAAATAAACGAGTGCGGAGGGGACTTCTATTACTAAAAACACACCGACGGCCGGACAGAGAGTGAGGATGTGTCCATCAATGTGAGAGTTATTTTGATGATTATTGTAAACCGATGTAATTATTGTAAACTCGATGAATCGAGATTCGAGTTGTGTGAGTTATTTGAAAGACCTAACCCATGAGAAAGAAGTTAACGATTGATGAATAATTGGTGAACAATCAAATATGGCAAGGAAAAAAATTGACAACTAACAGTAACGACATAATCATAAAAATTAATTACTTTGATCGTGCCATTAGTTTGACTCGTTTATTTTACCTGCGAACATTTGGTACATGGCTACATGCTATATAGTGTTGGATGGTAAAATAAACGCTCTGTATGTATAGTTCCTTATCAAATAAATTAATGTTAAATAGTAACTATTGGCATGTAATATCTTCGGTTCGTTCATTCGGTTAGTTCTTTGTGTAAAGTTTACGTATTAAAATAGTTGAGCGTGAAACCGTGCAAGAACATGAATCGACTCTCTTGCGAACCCATGAACATAAGAAACGTAAACTTTTGTTTCGCAAAGAAAACGTTTATGAGCTCAAGAGGATTTTCTATGGTTCTGCTGAATCTTGAGCCAACAACTTTTACATACGAATTCACGAATACATATATGTACTTATGCATTCTTCCAATAGTGTTTCGATTTCGGTGTGTATGTATACACTACACATATGTAAGTTAAGAAACGAGTTGAATGTGAAAGCAACCGAAACTATAGTAGCGCAACTTGCAACCGATCTTGATATCTCGAACGAACGAAAATCGTCGGTGGTGCTTGATACATACTGGAAAACGTTTAAGTGTTCAACCAAATATAAGAATACATCGTACTTGTACTCGTGCTTGTAATATAAGAGTAAACGTTAGGATTTTATTCTAAGGTGGTTGTTGAGTAGGTACACGTTTAGGTACAATGGTTTTCCAGAAACGGCAATTCTTTGTATCTTTACTAACATTATCGTTTTGCTATCTTAACTATTGTTACCAATCCAAACTTCATGTTACATTATTAGTTTTACGCTTCCATGTTCCTTATTTTAGAATGAAAAATGTTTATAATTGAACACGACATCAAATACTATACGTTCGCCGAACCCATTCAGGAAGTAAGTGCTCCTCACACAAATGCGCGCTAAATTTGAATTGATTGTTCCAAGAAGGCACGTATTTGGCAAACACGTCAATTTAAAGTTTGAAGTTTGTGCTTGAATTTTTATTATGAACGACTTCTTTTCATGTGTATGAATTCTCGCCAGTGTTTTTAATCTTACACTTTAACCTGTGAAACTGCTCAATGTACTGCGCAATTAAGGTACTATCGGACGCATTAGTATTGTCCACCCGTTCAGACCGTTTCCATTTACTTAATACTGTAATTTCAACTTGGAAACATGAAAGGGTTACGTTAACGTAATCAGAGCAATATAATTGGCTGGTCATTTCGTTCCTTAGTTAAATTTCAGAAAATATTCATTCATGAGTTTCAGGTATAAACCGAACAGAATAACCGAACTGAACAGAATACAGCAAAACGGAAG